>JAABOM020037492.1:0-110732 GCA_011800125.2 Solanum clarkiae
TGTTTGGCCGCATGGCGATCAACTTGTTTTTGGTGTTTGGGACCATAGTGATAACCCCTTTCTTTGTACACACTGGGATTACCTATTCACTATCGATGATTGAATAGATCACCCCTGCATCTAACACTTGATAATTCCTTTTCGCGTGACCTCTTGCATAGGGGTGTTGAGACCCCTTTGGTGTTCTATACTCCGCTTGTAGTCCTTGACCAACTGCATCTTATGTGTACATATCCCAAGAGGGATACCAATGATATCTGTAATCATCCACCCAATGGCCTTCTTGACCTGTTTAGCACTGTGACAAGGGCATTCACCTGCTTAAAATTGTAGTCTACAACAACTATGACCAGCAAGGTGTTGTTGGCACCTAAGAATGCATATCTCAGATGTGCTAGAAGAGCTTTCAACTCTAACACCAACGGTTCTTCTATGGATGGCTTAGTGGATGGTGACTCTCGATTCTGTAATTCCAGCTCCAACTTGGTGTGGCGTCTATGAGCATAAGATACTCTCAATATATCCACTATCTCCTCATAGTCTGGGATGCCATCCTTGTCAAAATTCATCAACACAACTTCCAAAGTGTCAACACTCGGTCTCAACTCAAATGGTGTTTCTAGCTCACTATCCTCAACATTCTTTATAATAGATACTACCCGAAAACCATCCTCATTCATTGCATGTTGAAAAATGTTGAACATGACCTTATCTTTTCCCGACCTGAGCTTGAGTTGGCCCTTCTCCATGTCCACCAAGGTGCGTCCGGTGGCTAAGAAACGCCTTCCAAAGATCATAGGGACTTTGAAGTCAACCTTGTATTCCAGGATCATAAATTCTGTAGGGAATATGAACTTTTCAACTTTGACAATGACATTATAGAGTATCCCTACAAGCTTCTTCACTGTGCAATCAACCATCAACAACCGCATGTTCATTGGAGTAGGGGCTCCCAGTCAAAGCTTCTTGAAGATCGCCAGAGGCATCAGATTAACATTGGTATCAAGCTTACACAATGTCGTTTCGAACTCCACATCAGCAATGGTGTAGGGTATGGTAAAAGCACCGGGATCTTCTCGCTTTTGAACCGAGAACCTCGTACCAATTATACTAGAATGTTAAAGCTCATGGGTGAGCTCCTGGCTCATAGTGTACTTCTTTGTAACCAGGTCCTTCATGAACTTTGCATACCCTAGCATCTTCTCCAACGCCTCTATGAGAGGGATGTTAATACAGAATTATTTTAGCATGGAGAGAATGTGAATGAACTTTGCCTCTACCTATTTCTTTTTACTCTCTAAGGGAAGGGAAGAGGAGGCTTAGGAATGGGCTTTAGCTTCTGTGGCACATCTGCAGCATCCCTTCTCCCATCTATGCCATGTTCATCTTAGATATCCATATCCTTCACTTCGACTGTCACTTCTCGAACATCATAAACATCTATCGGCATGGAGGATCAATGGTGCTCTTGCCACACATGTAGTAACCCCTATGCGCTGCCCTTGATTCTTTGGACTTTTAACTATGTTTCTAGGTAGTCTACCTCTCTGATGATGATTGAGTTGAATTGACCCTTGACCAAACTGTTGCTTAAGCTTTTTGATAGTAATATAATGAGACTTAATTTTTTTATTTATAATGGATATTTTAGATTTCATCCCCCTCCGAGTCTCATCTTGTGGTTCAACTTTCTTCTACAGGCGGTAAAACATCTCCTCAACTCTAGAGCTATTTGCACCTATATCGCGGTTATGTGGTGGTACGTAAGGACCATTTTTTTAACCTTCTCTATGGCCCCAATCTACATCTCTATTTTGGCCCTAATTCCTGTCATAGTACCCTCCATGATTTTCTTTGAAAGCTCCATCTCCATTAAAGTTTCAACCTTGGTTTCCTTGACCTTGGAACCAATAGTCCTGGTTGGACCCTTGGGTGTTGGTCTGGAAACCCCATGTCTGATGGGTAATGAAATAAGTGTCCTCTTTATAGTAGGGATCATCATCAATGGGTGCTTGCAAAGGCTGATAACCAACTGTATTGACTTGTTCCTGATTCTTTCTCATCATGACCTCTGTAACTTCACGGATTTAGGCAAGCTCTTGCATAACTCTTTATTTATTTTAGCTTGGTCCCAACCAATACTGACAGCACATGAACTTTTAGTTGATGTTCTGTGTCTTTGCCCCCATGCATTATTGGTCTTCACTACCCTTTCCATCCTTTTTGTGATCCTTGTAAATGGTTCATCTAAGAATACAACCACCATAATGGTATCAATACAGGCTTCACTATTCTGATCTAGGGCATGGTAGAAGATCTCCACCAAGGCATCATCAAAAATTTTGTGATCTGGGAAACTCCTCAAGAACTTTGTGAACCACTCTCATGTAGTTTTGGTCGAGTCACTGGGAAGTTGCTTGAAGTTGTTGATTTGGTCTTTCAACTTGAGCTTTTTTTATCTTGGGAAGTACCTCTCCAAAATGGCCTTCAGCCCAACTGGTAATCGAACTTTGTGAGAGCTCAGATAGCAATAGTGCCACATTGCCTATCAGAGATAATGGGAAGATACAAAGTCACACCGCATCCATAGAAAGATTCTGTATTCCCATCATATTCTTGCAGAAAAATGCAACATTGTGTAGATGGCTATGCGGATCCTCTTAAGGTAGGCCCGCAAACAACCCATGATTCTGTAGCATCTGAAGCAACCTACTCAAAACTACAAACTTTGTGTTAGCTAGTAATGGTGGTAACACAATAGCTATAGTAACCTTCATAGCCATAGGGTTCAACCGATATTGATTCCACTAATAAGCATTGGCATTGAAGTCCTATGATTGTGGAGCAATATCCTAAAGAGGAGGTGGGTTTTCATTATTTGTATTCTTATTCTGGTTCAGAGCTACAATTGTCATGTTGTTTGCATTATCTTGTGTCATTCTTCTCAGTCTTCTTTTGATCTCTGGGATAAACAGAGTCAAGGATATGCCTAGACATGGTGTGTTGGACATACACTACATCTATACACCGAAAGGAAACAAAAAAAAGGGTGTCAAATGTGGGAAACAAGAATTAATTCTCAAATTACTTGAATTAAACAAGTCTAATCGTATTACTCGGCAATGGCACAAAAATCTTGATGTTGCCCAAGCTACACCTCCTTTTTTATGCTAGAACAGTTGTTGTCAAGATATAGAACCTAACCAAAGTTAGTGTCGAACTCAAGGGAATATGGTACACTTAGAAGAATTCAACTTTCAATTTGGGTTATTAACCAACTTAACTCCCAAAAAGGGGGGTGATAATAACTAATAAAAAGTAATTCTAACCTAATACAAGGGTTAGACAAATACAAAGAGGAACTAGGGCATTGTGTTCCCCGTGATTCCCTAACTTAGTACTACTAGATAACCGAATTCTTTTCCATTTGTGTAGCATGCAGAATAGTAAGTTAAGTTCACCAAATCCTTTGGCCCAGGGAATAGACAAATTTCACTATATGATTTGGTCCATTCCCACAGTGTGACATTAATATCCCTTACCTATTGTCTTAGTACAAATTCCCCTTGGCCCAATTCAGTTAATTAGGCGAGAAACATCGATCGAATGCTATTAATTAATCTCTTTTCCGATTCATTACTACCTTGGTCTAGTCAGTAACACTAGGAGGGTTCTAATGTTAGCTGCAACTAGAAAGCATTCAAAATGAAGAGAATGAATTAATATATCCTGGCACACTTTTCACGAATAATTATCCGATTTTACCTTATTAGTTCTTTATGGTTCCCACAACACTAGTTGCGGATTTAGCTACTCATGATCACTGTAATTGCAAGACTTATGAAATTGAATAACATAATAGAGAACTTACACAATAAAATCAAGCACAAGAAATTCCAAAGCATTATTAAGAATCACATGATTGAAATTAAAAGTTGAAATCAAAGTTTACAAGTGTTTCTCAAGCTCTCTAATATTTCTATCGTCTTCTCCCCAATCTCTGTATGAAAAATAACCTAAAACCTATTTATAGTATTTAAATATAAATCTAATATAAAATAGGACAACTTGGTCAGTAGTCCTCTAGAGGTGCTGTAAAGGTCGTATAGCAGTCTATGACTCGTAGATGACCTTCCGTGAACTATTGCTTCAATTCTTGATTAGGATTCTATGACACCTCCCTATGGCCTATGGGGAGTTTCATCTGATAAAACTTCAAAAAGTCCTCATCTTCTGATTCTCAGAGTAGGAGAATGAATCTACAACTCATAAAGACTTCTACAGCTCATCTGTATGTTTGTAAATTTAGTTTTGAAAAGCAACCTTCACTAGAATTGCACACAAAACCTCCTTTATGGCCTGTAGAATATCTATGACCTATAAAGGTCTCGTACGTCCTCAAATTTAGCAACTTCTATATATTTTGCCTAAATATTGTGACAACCCTGAAATCTTGCAAAGCAAATACAAATACATATCAAACCTACTAACGTTGCATTGAGAACACATAAAATACAAAGTTTTAAGCATCAAAAGTTTTGTATTTTGATAGCACATCAAGTAGCAACACCAACTATGCTTCCATCGACCGATCCCACTGATGTGGTGGATGATTTCTTTGTACCTGTACCATTACCTCCCTTTAGGAAGCAGCTCTACATTAATAATCCAAATGTCACAAGGCATGAGGCAGGAATGACAAAGGAGCTGCAGTTTGAGCTTTTGCGGCTACGCTCCATGCAAAATGAAGAGGCTTCGAAGAAGCGTGACATAGATAGGATAAGGGGTGTTGGGCCCTCTAGACATACTGTCACTACTGAGGAGAACACCAGGTAGGTCGAAGGTGGTTAGACTCAGCCAAAGACTCGTGCTTAGGCGTCTAAGTATATTTTGTGACTACTATTCTTTGATTCTATTATATTTTGTGCATTGAGGACAATTAAAACTATTTTCAATGGGGTTTGGGTAGTTATAGGCCTCAGTGAATTCTGAGTAACTATGGCCTTTAATATCCAAATATTTGAGGGGGTTTTAAGTAACCTAGCCTTGTGGAATGTGAAATCCTGAAATTGGCCCTAGACTTCCTTGAATATTGTGCACTTTGACAGAGGCAAACAATTTAAGTTCAGGGTGGTTGCCAAAAGTGGCCCTAGTTTGTAGGTTGGATATTGTGTGCCACGATGTGGGCAAGAAGCCTAACTTGAAGTGGCTAGTGTAAGGGTAATCACATAAAAAGGAGTGGAATATAGTGATGCACAATAATGGAGAAAATAGTGCTACGGGTGAAAGATAAATAAATAGATGCCTAAAGAATGAGTTAAAGAGGAGAGGAATGTGAAAATAGAAGACGATGACTTAAAAATAAGAATAAGTCACCTAGCAAAATCTTGAAATGGGAGAAAGCGAGAATGAGCTAAATAATGACAGTGTTGGTAAAGAAAAAGTGTAGAATAACACAGTTTCAAGGAGGGAAATTAGTTACTATGTCCCAAAACATCATACCAAAGCCCCTTGAGCCTACATTACAAGCCAAGAGAGTCCTATAGTGATCTTAGTCCAAGTAGTCAAAGGATATAGTTGTGATTATAGGGGCTAGAATTTGGTATTGAGCATGGTATTTGAATGTCTATTGAGAGTGAGAGTGATTTTATGTAGTCCCAAGCATTGACTTTGAAAATACTAGTACAAGTGATTATAGGACTTCTTTTTGTGAGGGCACTTACATTGCACTATTGATTTTAGGCTACTTTTGTGATTGTTGTGGTTACCTTTCTTGCCATAGTTGCACTATCACATTTATGGATCTGCATTAGTTTGTTTGATAGCTATTTCATGTGCATTGATGAGTAGTGTGGGTATTTGTGCTTGATTTGGGGATGATGTGTGCCATTAGTCGAGGTTTTTATGTTACTATACTACTTATGTAGATTGAGTCTGTTACTTGACAACAAGTAACAATTTTAAGTTGAAGGTATTGATGTGTTGTCAAAATATAACATTTTTATGCTTAAACTTGGAATGTTATGCGTTCTCAAAACGATGTTATTGAGTTTGATGGGTTTTTATGTTTAATTTTTTGGATTATAGGATTTGGAAAGATTTTGGGATAATGGTTGAAGTTGCTACATTTTTGGTGATGTATGATGCACTCAATGAGCTATGGAAATTTCCATGAGTCGTAGAGTTATATCATAGTTGAGATCCAATAAGGGGCCTATTTTCTAAAGTTGCATTTACGAGTTGACGGATGAGCCATAGAAATTCATATAAGTCATGGATGAGGTTTCCTGCCTTGAGGATGAGAGTCTGGGATTTTCTAAAAGAGTTATCTGACGAAACCTATATGTATATGATCCATAAGTTGAATGCGGTCCATAGAGAGGTGTCATATCATTTTGGTTCTATGGCATTTTGTAGAGGTTCTTTCAGAGGTTGAAGAAGCTGATATTGAACGAACAAATCCAATAACTTTGAGCAACTTCCCGATGATTCTATCAATACCACGTAAGAGGGGTTCGCAAAGTGTCTGATTAGTGTCCTTGACCACAAGATCATGGATGACACCTTAGTGGAAAACTTTTATCGATCCCTGGATGAGAATAACCAAGTTGTTGCTAATACCATCATGAGAGCCTCATTCCTAGATCATCCATTTTTTATGATTTCTAAGAGGCTAAAAAAGTTGGTCAAGACAAATCATGCATAGGGTATGAGGGATATGTAGATAACAAAGAGCTTGTTCACATTCTCCACTAATTTGGTGCAAGCAAAAATAAATCAAGATATGATACAAGAGCTTTCTCGGATTAGTACCAATGTGGAGTTATTAATGAAGTGGAACTAAGAACATGTGAAGGTAACGAATAGCCATGTATGAGGAGCCTTTCTATGATGAGGACACTTCTGTACTAACTCCCAGGGTCCAATTAGGACTATTCGCCAAGGTCAAGAAAATCAAAGTCAGAATTATAAAAGTGATGGATCCTTCAGAGACAACAGTCGAGGAGGTTACTATGACAAAAATAGGGGCCAAGATAGATATGTTGATTTGGGACACAGAGATGGTTACAGGAATTGCATGTATGTGCTACCATATATTAGAGATTTGGGTGCTGATAGGTCTAGAGTTTAGGAGATGTTCCATCACCTGTTAAAGAAGGCTGGCTTGTAGGATGAGACATTGATGGGGATGAAGTCTGAAATCTCAAGTACTAATAAGAAAATCGAGTCTCATTCTGTTGCTATCAAGCAACTAGAGCAATAGTTTAGTCAAATGTCAACTTAATTGAACCAGTAAAAGAAAAGGTACATTGCCAATAATATAGTTCAAAATTCAAAGAATGAGGGGCAGTGTATGGCAGTGACGACTTGTCGTTACAAACAACACATTGACCCTCTAATGTCGATTCATAATGATGAAGTTCGTGAGGAGAAAGTTAAGAGTAAAACTGCAGAGGTCAGAGATGACCATGCTTAGGATGGGAGGAATGATGTTGCCATAAAGGTTAAAGCCTACTCCTAGACCACCTCCTCCCTTTCCCTCAGAGAATTAAAAAGAAGGAGGAGGAAGGTAAATTCCAGTACTGGATCTCCATGCTAAAACAACTGTCCATAAAATTTCCTCTTATGAAAGAATTGGTAAAGATGTTTGGGTCTACAAAGTTCATGAAGGAATTGGTCACAAAGAAGCGGTCTATGAGCCAGGAGCTCTCCTAAGAGCTTCAGCATTGCAGTGCGATTGCTATAAGGTCATTGGTGCAAAAATGAGAAGATCCTGGAGCCTTAACCATACCCTACACTATCAAGTATATTGAGTTTATAAGGACATTATATGATCTAGATGCCAGGATTAACCTGATGCCTCTTGTGGTCTTTAAGATGCTATGACTAGGAGGCCCTACTACTAGGAGCATGCTATTGTCGATGGCTGAATGAAAGATGAAGTAGCATTTGGGGATACTTTATGATGTCCTTGTCAAAGTATAGACATTCATATTCCTCGGAGACTTTATGATCCTAGATTATGAAGTCCACTTCGAAGTCCTAATCATATTGGGAAGGCCCTTCCCAGCCACTAAGTGAGAACTTGTGAAAATAGAAGCCAACCAACTCAAGTTTCGATTGAATGTTAAAGAATTCATCTTCAACATCTGTCAGTTGATGAAGAGGCCTGATGACTTGAAGATAGAAGTTTGGGAACTTGGTAAAGTCTGACTAACCAAGATGTCCAAATCGTGCCGCTACAATAAATCAAGCACTACTTTGGGAGGCAACCAGAGAAATTTGATGTAATAGTAGTAGTTTTGTTTTTTTTTTTATCTTCTAGAATTTTAGGTAGTTTAATTTTCTGCATGTTGTTGTAATTTTTGGACTCTAGACTTCTGGCATATAGGGTAACCATTGGTTTTTTGAATTATATGCGGTACAAGAACATGTAAGCCATCTTGGGATGAAGGAGCAACAAGAAATGCTTCTATGACAAGTTCAGTGTGTCATATTTTAAATCATAACCCATACAAAGACTCATAGAACCCTTCTAATGAGAAAAATAACATTAACTCTAGTCCACAAGCCAACTTTATGGCTCGTAGATAGAACTATAGGTTCTGAATAGGGCTCATGGACTATAGAACTATGGGGTTTCTACGACCCACTTTACTAGTCATATTACGGCTCGTAGATGAGTCCGTGAAACCAATTTCCAATATTCGATCTTAGGAAGTCTATGAGTCTAGGATCTATGGACCACAAAAATATATAAGGGACTACATATGGATTTGTAGAGTCTGGACCCAATCATTTAAACCAACCCAGTCAAAGTATAAAAAGGGGGTCACATAATTTTGACCCCATACTTTCACAAACGTTTCGCAAACAAACGACCCCTTTCCCCTACCCAAGCATTTGATCACTGTCCATTCACTGTCCCTATTTTCTGGCATATATTTTTGTGTCACTCCACCGACCTAGGGTTTTGCCCTTTTGGATCCCTCCTTTAATTTTCATTCCTTTTGATCAAATTTTTCTAAGTTCTTGGCCCTAAAACAATTGTAATACCAACATTATTTTCAATAAGTTGAAATTATTGATGGGTATAGTAGTCTAAAGTTGATGGTTTCAAATTAACGGTAGCCTTCATGTGTCATATTTGTGTAAGATTGATTGAATTGTAGCTATTGTTTTGAATAATGTCAAATGTCAGAATATATGTGTATGGTCGTTTTTATTTGAATGTTATTGTGAGAAAACCATGTCTTTACATGTCGTTCAAATTGGATGGAAATCACTACTTGCAAATTGACGTGTGATTGCATGTGTGTGCCTTAATTATTAATATTCAAATAATGTCAGTTTATGTAATGAACATGTAAAATACAAATTGATGGTGTAGTGTTTAATCATTACATGTGGGATGTTTAAGAAATTATTTGGATCATATGGGTGCTCAATATTCTTGCTTCGGTGCTTATTTAATCAACCATGGACTTAACATATCCTTTTGGAACCCTTTTTATAATCTTGGAAAAAACAAGTTACTGGAAATTTCCCACTATGAGGGTCTTCTACGGCTTGTGAACATTTTACTAGCCATAGTTTCCCCTCATGTTTAAATCTAGTAACATGGAATTTATAGGGTTCTATCATATGAGACCTTCTGTGAGCCATAGTTTAATCTATGACTAGTAGATACGTCTCATATGGTCTTGGCTGAATAAAATAAAGTCTGGAATCACATCTATGACTTAGTATACGGCCCATAGAATTTTCTACGGGTTATACCCAGTCTCATAGATGCAATTCAAGTAGTTTAGATAATTGCACTCTGTCATCTATGAAGGCTTTTTATGATTCATTATTTTCACTATGGTTTGTAAATGAACCTATGTAGATTCATTTGTATCCAGTTCAGATATGTTCTTATTTTTTATCCTATTCTTGTTAGACTAATCATGTTGCTAAATCTGCAAATTTCAGGTACCATGGCCATAAAGGGAAGGAAAAGTTATATATAGGCCTTACAACGACATTTATAAGATGAGCCCTTGGAGGATCAGGGCAACTCCGAGGCTAGTGCATCCTTGGAGGAGCTCGGTGTTCATCATGATGCGGATGCTAAGCAACCATAGACAAGCGTTGCACTAGATAGGCTAGGCAGCCCAAGACTTAGGCCATCGTGATCCCTCGCACCCCAGTCTAATGAGGGAGGTAAGAGAGAAAATAGTTCCACCCAGATGACTTCTTTCGAAGAGGGGTTTAAGTCCAAATCTAGAGAGGAGTCAGAGTTTTAGAAACATCTCAAGCACCATCCTCACCATCAGATACTCTATCTAGACATGGTGTGTATAAAGCATGCAACAGATCGTGTAGAGGATGTACAAAAGATGAGCAAGGCCGACTAGCCCATTTTATATTCAAGGAGCCCTAGATCCTCACGTCAGGGTTGAATAGTATCCTATGCCTCCAGGACTCCATCACCAGATAGAGACTCTAGTGGCTAACAGCACCATCCGAGAAGTACTCCCCGCCTATGGTTCATGAGTTCTTCGTATCTTATGTTGCCACAGTCCTTGACTCTCTTCCCGAAGGGAAGATATCCCTTAGTTAGTCCTGATTAACATATATAAGGGAGAGGAGTATACAGGTTGATATATTAGAGACCACTATCTATCACATGCTATTTGGTCCAGAGATCCCTGCCCCCAAGACTACAATAGAGTTTGACAAGAAATTGGGGAAGACTTGGGATAAGGCCCTTATGAGAGACCCAACCCACAAGGCCTCTTTGGAGAGAAGGTTGTCAACTACATTACTGAGTAGGGCCAGGACCATGAGTGGATATCTACTTTGTCAGAGCCCATTGTGAAGGCATCCTTCAGCTTCGCTGGCAAATTTTTCTTGGTTGTTGTGAGATCACGCATTTGGCCCATACTTGTAGATAATACACTAATGCTAGACCATGCAGTACTTGTAGCCAACATCTTGGCTAGTTATAAGATAGATTGGGCTCACTTGATTATAGAGTAGATTCACGAGGTGACCCTTAAGAGTTTGACTATGCTCCCCTCACCGTGCCTAATACATAGACTCTGTATATAGTTGGAGTGGATATCCTACATCATTTGGACTCCTTGATTGAGGTTCAGAGAATATAAGATGTCAGCGTAATAAAGTTTGATGAGAACCCAATGGCCCTCAGGTGATTACCATGCTTTCCTGTGTAGATATCCAAGATGTTAGTTGCGGTGCCACCGCCTACACCCCTATACTCTATCACCATTATTTCTCCCATTACTGAGGGCCCCCCACAGATAGAGACTAATGTGGAGAAGAGGCCTACTACTACCACTATTGATGTATTAGAGGTTTTGCCCACATCGACAACACCCGCTGGCATACTTTATGTGTCAGTGGTGTCTATTTAGGCTATGGCATAGAGGCAGGTTTGCATTAAGTCCCAGCTACTCAATTTCTTAGAGGTCGAGGCTATGTAGACGTACATTGTGGCTTCTATTCAGGTGAGACTCAAACCTGTGGACAGTGACATTAATTAGTTCAAGAGGCATGTAAAATAGATCATAGCTGAGCACAGCTTGTAGACTTGATAGGTATTCTGACGGAGATCCCGCAGCCTTGGTCCGAGATGAGAGCAACACCGATTGTGCTCCTTTAGGACGACCCGAGGAAAGTTGTTGTAGATTTATTTACTCCAGATGTGATACCACTCACTTCCATCAATAAGTGGCCATGCATTGATGATCCTAATGTAGCTAGAATAGAGGAGGGGTTGATAGAGGACCAACAGTTTGAGCTCACTAGGCTACTCTTGTTACATGATAAAAGGTGGGACGAGCACGTTAGGTAGAGAGAGTAAGGTTGCTTAACCCTACCGACATGCTCCTGATCTTGAGGGGACCACCAAGCAGTTTTAGGATTATCAGACTCAGCCAAAGTCTAGCACTTAGGCACCCAGGTATCTTTTTTTACCCATGTGAATTGTTATTGTGATATTTTTTTCATTGAGGACAATGCAATGTTTTTTCGATAGGGTGTGGGCAGTTATAGGTCTCGGTGAAGTCTGAGTAACTTTGGCCGATGGCTATCCCATATTTTGAATTTGAGGAATTTTCTTGCCTGTGTTCTTTTTTACTCAAGGATATTTACTTTTTGTTGAACCGACATTTTAGGATGTTAGGCAGTATTAGTAGCATGTAGTACTGAAGGCTACCACATATATTAGTTTTTTGTAAAAACTGATACCCACCATAAATCTTGTTAGTTAGCCTTGACAGTAACCATATATATTAAATTGTTTGATAGTGCTTGTTCTAATAAGTGAGGTCTATTTGTGATGAAAAACATTACTTGAGAGTCTCTGTTAATAGTGTAGTCAGTGACATGCGTATGTGAGCTTTCATTGCTAAGCTCTTATATTGTGTTTCAATTCAGAATTTGCCCTTTACTCTGACTTAGACTATAGAATTAGTTGGTTAGGACAGGATCTTACGCCATTGTTCATGTTAGTCTACTTAGCCTAAATGATCAACCAAATGTGCAATGTATCCTTTGATCCCAAAGGTTTGATCCTTGTAGGCACCCATTTATTTATAAAACCTAAGTTGCCAAGCCTTATTACATGTAAAATCCTGAAATTATCCCTAGTATGACCTTGAATGTTATGCACCTTGACTTGGGGAAATAGCCTAAGTTGACAGTGACTACCAAAAGTTGCCCTAGCTCGTAGGCCTCAACACAAGACAAAAGCTTATGTTAAGGGTGGATGGTACAAGGGTAATCACATAAAATGGTGTGGAAGCTAGTGATATATGGAAAAGAGATAAAAATACACTTTGGGTAGAAGAAAAATATATTGATTCCTAAACAATGACCTAAAAAGAAAAATGATATGAAAACAAAAGGGAATGAGCTAAAAATAAGAGTAAGGCACCCCAAAAATCTTGAAATAGGATAAAGGGAGAATGAGTTGAAAAATGACAATGTTAATAGGGCAAAAGTGTAGAATAACATAATGTCAAGGAGGGCCTTTAATCACTATGTTCACACAATACCATACCGAAACCCTCTAAGCCTATATCACAATCCAAGAAAGTCCTATAGCAATCCCAATCCAAGTAGTCGAAGGTCATAGTCATGAGTATAGGGAAAAACATATGGTATTGAGCAGGGTATTTGAATATCTTTTATGAGAGTGTGTGATTGTGTTTTAGTCCCAAGCACTAAATATGAAAATATTATCATGAGTGGGATATGAGACTTATTTTTGTGAGGACACTTGCATCGCACTATTGAATTTAGATGAATTCAGTGCTTGTTGATTATCTGTGGTTACCCTTCACGTCATAGTTGCATTGTCACATGTATTGATCTGTATTGGTTCGCTTGCTAGATATCTGATATGCATTTATGTGTGTTGTGGCTATTTGTTCTTTATTTTGGAATAATGTGTGCCATTTGATTGAGGTTGGTGTATTACTGTACTGCATATATAGATTCAGCCCATCGCTTGGGGAAAAGTAATAATTTTAAGTTGAGGGTGTTGATGTGTTTTCCAAATACATCACATTTGATGCATAAAACATGAAAGTTTGTGTGTTGTCAAAGATATTTTAGTAGGTTTGTTGTGTGTTTAGGTTTTTCTTTCAAGATTACAGGATTTGGCATGAGTATTGGCTAAGTGACCAGTTGTTGAAGTGTTTCCTATTCTATTATAGCCTTTATGGTCCTGGAAGTTTTCACGAGCTGTGTAGAGGGTTTCATAATGAAATTTAGTGAAGGGGTGATTTTCTGAAATTGAATCTATGAACTATTAGACAAGCCATAGAATGAAGCATGAGTCATAAATCAAGTTCCATACCTCGAGGATCAGAAATTAGGTGTTACTGAAAAGTCATCAGATAAAACCCTCTATAGGTCGTAAGTCTGAATACGATCTGTAGAAATATTTAGTAGAACATGAGCCCAAATTTAAAGAAAGAATTCGACGATGCCCTGATAAAGGTTGTGGAACTTTGAAAGACTCATAGACCTGCTCATACTGATTGTCGAATCCAATTTTCCTATTTTGTTTGGACTAATATTTTAAGTACTATAAATGAAGTTTTTAAGTTAATTTTTAGGAATAACTGAAGAGAACGTCCAGATACCTTGGGAATAGTGCTTAGAAACACTTGATACATTATTTGCTTATTTTAATTCCTACTTTTCGATTTCCATTGAAGAGCTTGGATTTCTTGTTCATAATTTCATCCTTGTAAGTGCTTAGTTATAGTATTGTATGTCATGAATCTTTCATCTGCAATGGTAATGAGTAGCTAAATCCACAACTAGTGTTGTAGAAAGCATGAAGAATTAACAAGGTAAATCCAGATAATTTGTAATTCTTGAAAAGTGCATGCATGTATTAATTAGTCCTCTTCATTTTCATTGCTTTTTAATGGTGGGCAACGTTAGAACTCGCCTAATGATACTGACTGGATGAGGGTATAAATGAATAGGAAAGGAGATTACTTAAAAGGATTCAATTTATGTTTTCTAATCTAATTAACCAAATTCCAGGAAACAGCCTCTCTACTTTTATGGTAGTGGTAAGGTCTGCGTACATTCTACCCTCCCCAGACCCCACTTGTGGGATTTACTGGGTATGTTGTTGTTGTAATCTAATTAACCAAATTAGATCAAAGTAAGGTTGTACTGAAACAATAAGTAAGGCTTCATAATGTCACATTGCGGGGATGACTCAAATCACATAGTAAAATTTAACTCTTGCCTGAACCAAAGAGTTTGGTAAACTTAACATACAATTATATATGCAACACACTAGAAAAGAAAGTGATTCTCTGGTAATACCAAGTTAGGAATCATGGGGAATACAATACCCTAGTTACTCTTCTTCCTGCCTTCACATAGTTATTTTAGATTATGATTTCTTTCTGCAAAACTAAAAAAAAAAACCATCCCCCCACATTCGGGAGATAAGTAGGTTAATTAACCTGAATTCCTTGAAATTACTTGAAGTCTGCTATATTCCCCATGGGATTGACCCTAAACTCGGTTGGATTATATATCTTGAACACGACTGCTTTAACCTTCAAAACCAAGGTGTATCTTGGGTGACATCAGATAGACATAGCTGAGCTCGTGGAAAAGTGTTTGCACTGTCAAAAAATTAAGTATGAGCACCAAAAGCCCCATTGATTGATGCAAAGAATGGCTCTCCTAAGTGGAAATGGGAGAGGGCAACTGTGGATTTTGTTAAAGGTTTTCCCATGAGCTTAGGCAAGTTTGACTAAGTTTAGGGGGTTATTTATTGTTTGACCAAGTCGGCTAACTTTATATCGCTTAAGACTAGCTACAGTGTAGAGTACCTTGCTAGGTTGTATATCTGGGAGATAGTCAGATTGCACGGTGTGTTACTCTCTATAGTATCAGCTAGAGGATTTGTGTTTACCACTTATTTTTCGCTGGCCTTACAACATGTTTTAGGTACTAGAGTTGATTTGTGTTTAGCTTTCCACCCATAGACCAATGGTTAGTCCGAGCGCAGAAATAGGGTGTTAGAGGACATGTTTAGGACCAGTGTGATTTATTTGAAGCCCAGTGTGACCAATACTTACCATTGGTGGAGTTTGTATATAACAACAGTTACCATTCAAGCATTCAAATGGCACCATTTGAGGCCTTGTATTGCTGAAGGTACAGATCACTAATCAGATGGTACGATTGGGGTACAAATGAGTTTTTAGTTGTTGATTTGTTTTAGGCTGCCATGAACTAGGTCCAATCAATTCACAGTGTTATTTTGATAGCTTAGAGACACCAGAAGATTTATGCTAACAAGAGAGTTAGGCCTCTTGATTTCTCTTTCGGAGACAGTGTATGGTTGAAAGTTTCACCCATGAAGTCTGTGATGAAATTCGGAAAGAGGGGCAAGCTCATTCCTAAAGTTAATAGCCCTTTTGAGATTTTGAGGAGAGTTGGTGAAGTGACCTATATGTTGGACTTCCCACATAGATTATCAACTATTCCTATTTTTCATGTTTCGATGCTCCACCGATACATTCCTCATTATTCCCATAATATTCTTTCTAATTCTATTGAGTTGGATCCAGACTTGTCTTATCTGGAAGAGCCTATAGCCATATTGGATAGATAGTTCCTGAGACTAAAATCCAAAGATATACATTCAGTGATGGTTTAGTAGTGGCACCATTCTATTGATGAGGCAACTTGGGAGTTAGAGTCAGATATGCAAGCTAGATATCCTAGCCTATTTGAGGGTTCAAGTACTCCGTTTTCCCTTATGTTCATGGTTGAACATTATTTTTAGTAGTGAATGATTTAATGACATGGCTTTCCATTTTTTAGCTAATCTGTAAAAATTACTATTTTACCCTTTTATAAGTTAATTTGGACCTATTTTGAGTTATCTATATCTATGGAACTGAAATCTTGAGTTTTAAAAGTTGAAAATATGAGTTTTTGCTTTTTCGGAAGCTTAAGTTGTTAAAAAAGTGAGTTTTTGTACCATTCTAAGTTTCAACTGTCAAATCAAAGAACCATCAATTTCATTAGCTCCAAGACATCGAAACTGATCCATGACAAGTTACATAACTGAATTCTAAGTTGTAATGAAGCTTTTTAGACCCAAAGTTGTATTTTTAGCTATTTCAAGAACCAAAAGTTCGACATTGGTCAACATTTGGTGTTCAGAAGCTCAGATTGAAATTTCAGCTGCTTCAGTAGTTTTGGATAGTGAAACTACCGTTGGTAATGGTCTCATCATAGTTTTTGGAGTTATCGAGGGTAGTTCTTGGTATTTAGAGTTTTAAACTAGTTTATTTGACTTACATTGTTAAATGTGTTGTGGAGACCTTTCAATTGAATTATTATTATTCCATTGATCCTAGATCACTATTTCTTGTATGGATACATATAAAGTTTGTGTAATTCTAATTTAGAGTGAGTACCAAGTTCCTATTCCGAGTTTTTGGCTGTTAGTTGTTTTTGTTGGTGCAAAGTTCTTTGTGTAGTGACTTTTCTTGTTTGCATTCGTGAAGATCTAGACGTTTTGCACTCCATGTTCGCGAGATGGGCTCCACATTCATTGAGAATGTGTGTGAGTGGACCCTTCCCATCTTCTTCTCCTTGATCACAGGTTGTTTTTTGCATTTGAGTAGGGTCTTTTAGTCAACCTCCTCTGCATTTACGAGAACCCCCCTCATATTTGTGGAGTATTTTTTTTCACCTGATCTATTTTAAAGTTGAGGGCCACCATTTTTAGTCATTTTCATGAACTTCAAAGCTTTTTGGGCGATTTTGACATGAGATTTCTGAATTTCAATTATTTCTTTAATGTTTTTATCTTGGTTTTGTCATGACTTTTTGTGATTTGGAATGTCTAAAAATTGGGGATTTTAAGAGCATGATTTTCAAACTTTAAATGATGAATTCTTATCCATTTTGAACTCGATTTTAGTGGAATTTGCACCCACGGACTCAATTTTTTGTGTTGACCCTGATTTTGAAGCCAGTTTTCGGATTCGAGAACTTCGAATTTAGTCCTAAATTTTGACATATTTGTCCTTAAGCCTAATTTATGCCAATATGGATATCAAAGTGCACCTCTTGATGCATAGTATCTATGTTTGTTAGTGGTTGATCTATTCGAGGATTGATTGGAGGATTGAGTGAATTGAAAGCTCATCTAAGTGTGGTTTCAACATCGAGTTAGGTTCAGCTACCCTTCTTGGGGACTGGATTATGTTATTTAACTAGTTTACTTTATAATATGACATATCAGTTATACAGAAAATTGAGTAAATGGTGATCCTATTAATAAATTTAGATGAAATAATGAGATTTTATATAATTTGAATATCACTATAGTAATATGAAACTTGAGAGGGATTTTGGATAATGTTCTAAATAATTGTTGATGATTGCAATGAATTTGAGCTTATGAGCCTATTTGGGGTTCTTGTGGAGCATGTTTCATTGATATCTTAATACTTGACGAGATAGCGATTATATGAAATATTATGGATTTTTGGTAATGTTTAATATACATGGTACAGCCCATTTTATGTGATGGCTACTCTAAATATATTATTTTGACTAGATGCATTAGTATGCACATATCTTATATTAGATTGGGTGCATTGGTATGCTCAGATACTATTCCTTATTATGTTGCATTGATATGCATATATTTCATACATTACTTGTTGCACTGGCATGTACATATCTTATATATGACAAATTGCATTGGTATGCACACATATTATTTCATTTGCACCATTTGAGACACTATTATATATGTTGAGACAACTGATTATAGCCTGTGATGCCTTACGACACATCAGTATGAGGCCCGCTAATCGTCGAGATACTTATGATTATGGCATGCATCTCCTTAAGATGTTTGACTACATGGTGTCATGACCCGGACCTAGGTCCTAGACGTGACACGATGAATGGGAAACCGGAGGGACCTCAAACAAGCCTTTTAGCATATCATACACATAACCTTGGCCATGGAAGCAATTAAACAACAACAACAGAGTAAAATAGGGACAAATGGGACTAAGGTAATTCTTTGATATCATACATCATAACGAGTCAAGCTCTTAGCATAAATACATCATAATATTCCAACAACACCTCTAAGCTTAGAAAGGAGCGGAGGTCACGACACTTTCCGGTCTCACCCTCATAATGTCAAATATCAATATAAAGAAGTTTTTGAAATAGCAAAAGAAAGTAGATAGTTTCCTCGAACTTGAGGACTCACCAAGCTTATCTTCAAGATGTCAAACTAGACACGTGGATGAAGGTAGTGAAATTGAGCTCCGGTTCCTACATGGTAACATCATGTAGGCATAGAGTATATATTAGCATATTTCAATGTACTAAGTATGTAGGATGCAATGCAACAAGAGATAGGCAACATAGTCAAAATGCATAATGATAAATAATAGATAGCATAGTAACAACATGACATGTATGATCAATGCTTAAGTAAATCATGCTTTGTAAGTCATTCATCTTACATAGAACATAATATATAAATGTGGGAAGAAACCACAACTGACATAAACTATGTGAGCTAGTCCATGGAGTTCCGATGTCTTCCCTACATCGGAAGAAAGGGGAAAATCACCTACCAAGGTGATCTTCCCAATGCTTAAATGGATCCACTAAGCCTTATGTGAATGGGGTACTCACCTCTAGTTCTTCGATTCGGGTACTTGCCTCAAGCCTTCATATTTAGGGTACCCGCCTCGTAGGGATTTAGGTACTAGCCTCTAATCGCTTCATATATGGTAGCACGTAGTTTTTGTACTTGGGTACTCGCCTCTAGTCCACTCGGTGCTAAGTCTAATCCCACGGAATACTTAAGATAATCATAGCTTTAATAAATTGTAAGAAACATCGAAGACATGATACGAGTAGCTCCAAACATCATTGACCTCAAATAGTGAGCCTAACTTCAAACATAAGAATGGGTCATCAACAACATTACCCTTGCATTAACATCAACATCAAAGGCTCACAAGAGGTAAAATCGTTGAAAAAGGGTTTAATCTGTCTTTACAACATCATCAACATTTTCATGAATTAAATATATCTTTAGAATGCCCAAAATCATCATAATGTCATTTGACTCATAAATCAACCAATCTATCATCAAAACTTTAAGAATCCTTGAAAAGGCATTTTATCAAATACTTGGCGGATGTGTAATCTTAGTAAAAAACCCATGCAATTCAATAGTGAAATCATGCAAGGAAACTTGAAGTAAATCAACCCACAAACACTTGGTAATACCCTCATGCATCGTACATCAAGATCCTTCCTCAAATCTCAAGATAGATCATAGATTTATAGCTCAAAACATGCTTAAACAGTCACAAGTTTATGAAATGCCAACATAGTTCATAGTCAGATTCATAATAAGTAAGATCCATAAGTAAATCAACTTAGGAACATGCAATTTATGTAAAAATGAGGATTGGTCACCATGGGTTAAGGACCCAATGGTTGAAAGCCACATAACTTAATCTTGGTGTTTCTTGAAGAAATACTTAAGGAGGACTTGGGGCTTGACTTGGTTTCCTTAAACTCCAACAAAGATTCTTGAAAGTCTTGAGCATGGATGGAGAATTTGATGAAAGTTAGAGAGGAATTTGAGAGTATTGGGTGAGTTTTTTGGGTTAAATACAGCTAAAGAATGAGGTATTTTAGCATATATAGGTATTAGGTTCTTACCCAATTTCCCTGGAGTAAAAAAAGATTTTTTTGGAAATTTTTGAACTACCCCGCCAGGCCCGTGTCACGAACTGGTCGCAGATAGCTACTGTTTTTGTAAAGTTTCACCAAAAAATTATTTTCTTGATACGGATAAAGTATACCTTGTAGGTGCTCCTTGTTTCACAAAATTTTGCCCTCTGAACAAGAATATGAATTTGGATTTGCAAAATTCTATATGGATTGTGAGATATTAAAGAATCTATGCATAATGGGGTCTTTCCGAGCTACGGGGAGGGGTTTAAATATCCCCAATTTTGAGATATCAGGAAATTGCGACTATGGGACATTCCTAAGCAAATGTTGGGCGTTTCAATATCTCCGTCTCAGGAACATTCGTCTTTGAATGTCTAAGAATCGTATACACGAGAAATAAGCAAGATAATTTCATCCCATACAATAATGCAACAATGCACTTAAACATCATTTCGAACAAAACGTCAACATAAGTGTCAAAATCACTATGAACTTATCAATTTAAACATAAATATATACAATTGACATGAGGGACGAATCTTAAGACTTGGAATCACATGAAGGACTTAGTTGTTATCTAAGGCTTGAATAGAGAGAAAGCGGTATGAATATCTCTCTTTCACGACCGCTTTGGCACCCCTGTTGACTCCTTTGTCTTATAGATTTCTCCAAAGAACCTTGACGGAAGTTACCTCCTTGTCTACCAACCTTCTCAGTTTCCTATCCAACATTTCTACTAAAACCTCCCATAAGTCAAATTATCCTTCATCACATTCACAACCTACAAAGTTACCATAGCACTTGGGTCACCACACACCACCCTAATGTAGAAACATGGGAATACCGGATGAATCAAATCCATATCCATAAGAAAATCCAATCCTTGTGCAACCTTTCCAATCCCTCCAACTCTGTAAGGACCTACAAACCTTAAAACCCATTGTCAACCTTAAACACATATAGTCCATTTTGGCATCAAAAGCCACCATCTCCCCCTTAGGAGAAAAGCTCCACTCTATCATCCCTCACCAAGACTCCAACTTTATCAAGGTGGAAATCAATGCCTTGCTTAACTAGACCTCTTCAACCTAAGAAAAATTGGAACCATTAAAACCATTACACCACCATTCTCAACTTCACCCAAACTCATTCCGATGTACTTCTCCAACCACCCTTTTGTCACCCGAAAGACTCCCACATTCCATAATTAGCAAGCAATCTCACCTTCTTCAAAATTCACAACATCTCCCTCAAATGATTCATAAGCTCTTCCTCACTTCTGTAAACAAACTAAGATATAATCACCATAGACCACCACAACATAGATATAACCGGTGCATAAGTCAAACCAAAAAATGCCGCCTCAATTTCAAAATATCTGAAAGGATATTCAACAACTCATTGATAACAGGAGACACCTCAATAGAAACAATTTTTGTTCAACACCCCTAACTCTTACAAGATGATAAATGCAACCCTTGGAGATCAATTGTACCTTAAAACAAGTAATGGACTTATCCCTTCACAACCACCTTACAAGCCCCCAGTCAAGGACGAGTCTATTAGGAAATTAGAATCTAACTCTACAGACCCTACAATCAATGGCGACACAATATGCATGCAACCAGTTCATCCCAAGTACGACATCAAGATTCACCACATCTAATTCAACAAAGTCACAAGACAAGACCTGATGCAATATGAACACGAAACAATACCATTGAACTTTCTAGCAACAATAGACTCAACAAAACATTAGATACCAAAGGTTCACATAATAAGTCGGGACACATAAGAAGCCCACTAGCAACAAAAAGGAATAATGAAAGGAATAGTAGAACCTGGATCCATCAAAATCAAAACCTTTAACTTACCTGTGAAGTACCATGCCAAGATTAATGACTCCTAGAGGGATATGGTTGAGAATGTCTACGACCATCCTTAACATTTTTAGGGACCCACAGATAATGTCTCATCTTATAATCCATTCCACCACCTCAAAAATATGCACCTGAACTAACCAAGAAATCTCTGGTGTGGTACCTTCCACACTTGTTCAATGTAGGAGTTTGTCCACTAGCAACTGCACCTGGATACTTGGGATTGTCCACCCCATCCTTGGCAACCCTCTGGTTTGGAGGATCTTCAGACTTATGATCTTGGAAGCTACCATCAAATCGAGCCATCTTGGATGCCTCACTACTCATTTTCCTAAGCTTCTCCCCCTCAAGTCGTTCGGCATAAGTCATGAGCCGAGAAAAATCTATATCACTTATTAACATAGCAACACGACACTCCTCATTCACCAAATCGGATATACCCATCATAAACTTGTTCATCCTTGACCGTGGATCGGCAACCAAATGTGGAGCATACTTGGAGAGTTTGTTGAACTTGAGGGATACTGCCTCACACTCGTGTACTCTTGCTTTAAAATTCATAAATTCTATCATTTTGGCCTCCCTTGGCTCAAGAGGGAAGAGCCGATTGAGAAACACCGCCTTAAACCTCTCCCAAGGAATAGTATTATGATTTCTCCTTTCCACCTTCCATTGCACAAACAAAATTTGAGCCACCCCTTTTAGTTGGTCGACATCTTACTCTGCCTTTTCCTTTGATTTCACCCCTATGATAGATAATACCTTGTACACTTTATCGATGAAAACTTGTGGATCCTCATCCACCTTATACCCATAGAACTCCGATGGATTTATTCAAGCAAAGTCCCTTACTCTCGAGGCTAGAGAATTAGCATGAGGAGCTTGGTCCCCTTGGTTCATTTGGTGCTCCATAACATGTGCCAAAAAAGTAATAGCATTTTGTAACTCAACTTCGGTAGCCCCTCTATCTTGAGGAGCGGGGTAAGCCGATTGTCCCATACGTGCACGACCCTTCCTTGGCCTTCCTCTTTGAAGCGACATGATCAACTAGAAGAGAAAAGAACATTTGTTAGAGGGAAAAGCCTTATCTCACTTCTAAAGCACGACTTAGACCATGAAGAAGGGAAACATTACCTAAAACACCTCATAGCTTCCCATTCATAGTTGTGGCGCACTTCACAACCACGAATAAGACTGTAATAGATGCAGTCTGTTGGATGTCGAGGACCATTAATAACCTAGTGCTCTGATACCAAGTTTATCAAGACCTAAATCTAGGGCATAGATGTGACATGGCGAATGGGGAACACGGAGGGACACCAAACAAGCCTCTTAGCATATCATACACATTCTTGGTCGCAGAAGCAATTAAACAACAATAAGAGAGTAAAATAGGAACAAATGGGACTAGGATAATTCTTTGATATCATAAATCATAAGGAGTTAAGCTCATAGGATAGATACATCATAATATTCCAACAACACCTCTAAGCTTAGAAAGGAGTGGGGGCCACGACACTTTCTGGGCTCACCCTCATTAATGTCAAATATCAATATAAAGAAGTTTTTGAAATAGCAAAAGAAAGTAGATAGTGTCCTCGAACTTGAGGACTCACAAAGCTTATCTTTAAGATGTCATACTAGCCACGTGGAGGAAGATAGTCAAATGGAGCTCTCCTTCCTACATGGTAACAACATGTAAACATAGAGTATGCGTTAGTACATTTAAATGTACTAAGTATGTAGGGTGCAATACAACAAGAGATAGGAAACATAGTAAAAATGCATAACGATAAACAATAGATAGCGTAATAACGATATGGCATGTATGATCAATGCTTAAGTCAATCATGCTTTGCAAATCATTCATATTACATAAAATATAACATGTAAATGTGGGAAGAAACCTCAACCGATATAAACTATGTGAGCTAGTCCATGGAGTCCCATGTCTACCCTACACCGGAAGAAAGGGGAAAATCACTTGAAAGGTGATCTTACTAATGCCTAAGTGGATCCACAAAGCCTTATGTGAACTGGGTTCTCACCTCTAGTTTTTAGACTCGGGTACTCGCCTCAAGCCTTCATATTTAGGGAACTCACCTCTTAGGGATTTGGGTACTTGCTCTAATCCCTTTACCTATAGTTGCACATAGTTTTGAGACTTGGGTACTCGCCTCTAGTCCACTCGGTACTATGTCTAATCCCATGGAATGTATAAAATAATCATAGCTTTAATAACTTGTAAGAAATATGAAAGACATGACATGAGTAGCTCTTAATATCATTGACCTCAAATGATGAGCCTAACTTCAAATATTAGAATGGGTCATTATCAATATTACCCTTGCCTTAACATCAACATCAAAGTCTCACAAGAGGTAAAATCTTTGAAAAAAGGGCTTAATCAGGCTTTACAAAATCATCAACATTTTCATGAATTAAAAACATCTTTAGAATGCCCAAAACCATCATAAAGTCACTTCACTCATAAACCAACCATTATATCATCAAACCTTTAAGAATCCTTGAAAAGGCATTTCATCAAACATGTTATTCAAGAGTGAAATCATGCAAGAAAATTTGAAGTAAATCAACCCACAAACACTTGGTAATACCCACATGCAATATACATCAAAACCCTTCCTCAAATCTCCAGATAGATCATAGATTTATAGCTCAAAACATGCTTAAACTGTCACACGTTTATGAAATCCCAACATAGTTCATAGTCAAACTCATAATAAGTAAGACCTATATGTAAATCAACTTAGGAACATGCAATTTCTATAAAAAGAAGGATTGGCACCATAGATGACATGCTCCAATGGTTGAAACCCACATGCCTTAATCTTGGAGTTTCTTGAAGAAGGACTTGAGAAGGACTTGGGGCTTGACTTGGTTTCCTTGAACTCCAGCAAAACTTATTAAAGGTCTTGAGAATGGATGGAGAATTTGATGAAGATTAGAGAGAAATTTGAGATTTTTTGGTGAGCGTTTAGGGCTAAAAACGACTAAAGAATGAGGGATTTTGGCAGATATAGTAATTGAGTTCTTACCCAATTGCCCTGGAGTAATAAAATAATTTTTCAGAAATTTTCGAACTAGTCCGCGCCAAGTCCGCATCGCAGACTGGTCATGGACAGCTACTGTTTTTGTGAAGTTTCACTAAAAAATTATTTTCTTTGCAAGGATAAAGTATACCTTATAGGTACTCATTCTCCCACTAATTTTTTCCTCTGAACAAGAATATAAAGTCAGATTTGCCAAATTCTTCATGGATTGTGAGATATTAAAGAAAATATGTATCATGGGGTTTTTTTGAGCTACGAGCTTTGGTTTAATTCCTTCAGCAGCCCGTGAACTTCTATCAGAGGTGATTAGTCTCCTTACATGGCTCTTATCGACGGAGTCATTTGGCACCTCGATGTGGACTAATCACATCCTGGGGTTAAAGAGGGGTGTTTCAATATTCTCAATTTTGAGACATAAGGAAATTACGATTACTGGTCATTCCTAAGAACATTTGGGGCATTTCACATGACTTGCGATGTCCCCGGGTTCTGTCTTGTAGCTTCGGCTCATTATATGTGTACGTTGGCCCTGCGATGGATATGCTTCCAACTCACACGTGGCCTATGATTCCTTTCTATTGCATTGCACTATTGACTATACTTACCAACCCAAATTATTATAATTTATGTTTATAATGTGTACTAACCCTTTTTATGTATGTAATAGAATTCTTTGTTATTTCATACTTTTTTATATCTCTTACCTAGTCGGTTTAACCTACTGGTAAATTTCGTATACTAACCTCTATATTATTTCCTTTCTGCAAATCAAGCATAGGGAACCAAAAAAGATAGTTGATCATTTTAGATAAGTTACTATCCATTCATTAAAATCTTAGCGGTGAGGCTCAAACTTTGCGTCACTGTGAATCTTTGAGTCTTCCTTTTATTTATTCCATCTAAGAGTTTCTATCAGATATTATGAGATGACTTTGTATCTTATTTAGAGAATATTGTATTTACTCTTTGACACTACTTTAGATACTCTTGTACTCATGACTCTAGGTTTAGGGATTGTTTATGACATTTTGTGATGGTTCACACTTTATTTCATTCTTCTTCAGTCGCGATTTGATTTTTAGGTCTTGACAGACTTGATATCAGACTGTAGGTTCATTGGGCTTGTTAGTCAAGTCGAGATGTCTAGTAGATTCTTGCGGATTGATGTGTAGATGTCCACACCGATCTTCAAGGGGCTGCGGGGGACTAGATATGAATAGCCTTCATATCTTGTTCTTATTAGTGTGTTTCTTCATATGAAATTATTGTAAAGAATCTGATGTACTCCTTCTTTATAGACATTGGTTAATATGTCTCGACCATCTGTTCGAGAGCCTTAGTCAGCTGATGTGGCTCCTACTGGAGGTTAAGGCATGGTTTGTGACAGGGCCAAGGGCCAAGGGATTGCTAGAGGGGCAGCTCTACCCAGGGAATAGACTAGATCAACTTCTCCAAAGCCTTTTATTGAGCCAGATGGTCCTCCTAATCCTATCCCACAATCCTTTACTCCAGCACCCATGCCTTCAGTTGATGCATATCCAAAGAGATCCATTTTTAAGCACCCTATGGAGATGTACTTGGCCTAATGAAGTCTTTCTCCAACAAGTCCTTCAACTGATCCTTCAATTCAGTCGATGTAATATGATAAGGAGGAATAGAGATAGATTGACTATCCAGGAGAAGATTTATGCCAAAGTCTACTTCCTTTTTGGGATGAATACCAAGCAAGTCTTTGAGAAAATATCCGGAAACGCATTCACCAGCGAAACCGATTCAAGAGTAGGTTACTCGGACTCCACATCTTTGACCTTCACAATTCTGATAGATACACTCCTTGGAGATCATCTTTCGGGTCGTAAGGTAGGAAATAAACCAACCTTTAATGGCATAGTCACTACCCTTCCGTTCAAAAATAGGCTTATTCGAAAAC
Organism: Solanum clarkiae; assembly: GCA_011800125.2. Classification (NCBI taxonomy): domain Eukaryota; kingdom Viridiplantae; phylum Streptophyta; class Magnoliopsida; order Solanales; family Solanaceae; genus Solanum; species Solanum clarkiae. Next base: position 27,186 of record JAABOM020037492.1, read on the forward strand.
TGGAAATTGACCTTCTAGGTTCTACAATCTATAGAGACATATGATGTTTGTAACTAATTGACCCCAATAATTATATCAAAATCAAACAGCTCAAGTTCCACAAGATCACACGGGAAGACTTCATGCAAAACAGAGATAGGTCAACATCGATAAACTTTATGAGAAACAACTGATTCACCCATGGGAGTATAGATTGAAAAAGGTTCCCTTAAGGTTTCATGACTCAAACAAAACTTAACAGCCAACAGAGGATTCACAAAAGGCAAATTAGCACTCGGGTCAAGCAAAGCATAAGCATCAAAATCAAAAACTTTTAACATACTAGTCAAAACATTCAGAGCCTCCTCAACTTCCTGGCGAGCGTACAAGGCGTAGAACCAATTGATTCTTGGAGCAACACCTTAGGAAGCTCTTTTATGCCCTTGACCACCTTGAGCAACTTGAGCATTCTTAGGACAATCCGTAATATTTTGTTTCTTATCACCACACTTATGGTATGCAGCTAAGTCCCTCCAACAAGCACTTGTGTGATTTCTCCACCACTTGTCACACTGGAGAAACCATGGCCTAACACCAACCATTGCCTTGGGAAGAGGCACCCTAGCGTTGGCAACCCAAGCATTAGAACCTTGGCCCTTTTGGAAACAACTATAACCACCACCCTTAGAGTTGGAGAACACTCACCATCATAATGAGCCCTCTTAGGACCATGTACCCTCTTCTCCTTGAGCTTTTCCCCTTCAATCTATTAAGCATCTACCATGAGCCTAGAGATGTCTATATCCTGAATAATTATACCCGTATGACATTCCTTCACAACCAAGTCAGAGACACTAGAAATAAACTTCTGCTTTTTTGCACGGTGTCAACCACAAGCATAAGAGCATACTTGGTAGTGTTTTGTGAACTTGAGGGAATGGCCCCTCACAATCATACCACCCTGTCCAAGGTTGATAGACTAGATCATCTTGGCTTCCCTAATATCATGTGGGAAGAAATGATCCAGAAAGGCAGGCATGAACTCCTTCCAATTAATAGCATTACAATAAACCCTCTACATCAACCACTGAGTTTACCATACTTACGCCATATCATTCAACTGATAAGCAAATAACTCAGCCTTCTTATCAAAAGTGACTCCCATAATAGTCAACACCTTAGCAATCTCATCAATGAACTCTTGAGCATCCTCATCAACCTTTGACCCATAGAACTCCAGAGGATTCATCTAGGAGAAGTCTCTGACCCTAGAAAATGAAGTGGATCTCAAGCAAGATTAGCCTTCTTATTATGAGTATTCACCACATAGGCAAGCATAGGAATTGTTACAAAATTCACAATTAGAAATAGGCTCTTCAAAAGGCCCTTGGAGAACTTGCTCCTCAGAAGTCGAGGCCGGTCTTGGTAGGGGAGCCCTTCTAGAGGCATATTCTGTAATGTGGTAAGGATATTATCAATATAAGGACACCAAATATACAATCTAAAGCTCAACATAAGACATTAATAAGTGAGGCAATTTGTAGAACGCCATCATGGACACCCATTTATATGCATTGTGCACTTCACACCCATAAATGGGACATTACTCAACGTGGCATATTAGACTTCGAGGATCATTTACAAACCTGGTTTTCTCATACCAAGCTTGTCATGACCTAGACCTAGGGTCTAGGGTAACATAGCGAATGGGAACCCGAGATTCCCCAAATAAGCCTCAAAGTATCCATATTTACACTCATATTAAGCGGATGTCATAGGGAAAAGGATTAACATAGAACCACATAACACGTAGCACATAAAGACTACGGGGAAGGTAAGTATGACTAAATCTATGGGGAAAATTTAGGAATTAGGATCTTTTACATCGTAACATAAAGGCATATCATAATACCTATTGACAATCCACGTAACGCCATTAGATAGCCATACCATAAACATAATCCCCAAGTACATACTTAGCATATAAGCGTAAAAGAGTTCACAACATTTTCAACAATCCCTTTAGTCATAAGATAGGACGGAGGCAAAGACATACCCTGAGCTCACACTCAAAAGTAAATAACATTAAAAAAGAACCATAGGTAGAGGAATGGTGGTTTGTCCTTAGAAGATAGAACTCAACACAACAAGCAATCTCAAGATCCAGGCTAACCGTCATACAATTGATGAAGGTAGTTCTCAATCCCTACATGGTTAGATCATATAGGCAAGAAGTATGCATTCATAAGCATGAATATACTAAGTATGTTGGCATCCAATACATATGACTTACCAAACTTGCATTCAATGTTAGATGACAAGGGCGCATAGTATAGAAGAAGATATATAGCAACAGATAAAGTATATAATATGCCATGAAACCAATGATGCATGGAATGCAATAATGCTCATATATAGTTGGGATGGACTATAAATTAACATTATGTAGAATACATGCGTACCTTATTTGGAGTGCATAGAAATGTGTAAAGTTTATTGGCTGGGCTATGGAATATGAGTTGTATATGCCATGTTGGTTCTTTATGTGTTATATGTGATGACATGGGATGATGATTTTATATTGAGGATTGTGTTAGCTGTAGCTACTATATTAACTAAGTTCTAGCATTATTAGACTACAAAAGGGCTTAATAAGGGTTGGAGTGGGCTGAGACTTTGTGGTAAGTAAGTACACTGAGCTTGAATCTCGTTCTTATATGTGTGTGGTTGAAAGCTTCTGAGATATACTAGCTTATGAGGCTGACAAATGATTACATGTTGCATTGTATGCTAGTTATAGTATCTATTCTTATTCTAGGGGCTTTGGTTCATTGAAATATCCATTATACGGCTGTAACTATGCTTGTTCGAAATACATATGGCTTCTTATATTGGTGTATAATCTCCTAGTTAGATGTGATTCTATGTTCCTTTGTGATATATATGCTTCTATACATAGTTGTTAAGCATTGTACATTTCTTATACCTACTTATAATTGAGTAACCATGTTATAATTTCATTATGTTATGGTTGTACTTCACATTGGAGCTTGTGACTCTTGATGTGGGATACATTGCAATTGAACCTCTGATAGGCTAGAAACGAGGGTACGACGCTGGTAGTGAGATGTATGTTATATTCAATGGGATTCACTAGGTTTTCCTGTTGGAGATATGCCAAAATTGAGGGAGTTATAAATTAATAGGCTAGAAACGAAGGTATGGCACTAGTAGCGAGATGTATGTTATATTCTTTGGGATTCACTAGGTTTCCATGATATTGATATGCCAATATTGAGGGAGTTACAAATTTTATGGAGTATTATAGCCTAATTCTTGTGTAGTTAAAATTTTACTAGGTTAGATTGTGTTTGATATTTGTGACATAATTGTAATTGCCAATGTTTACTCTGGGTACTTGTGGTTAACAAGGTTGTGATATACTTGGCCTTAGGTTGGCATGACCCTTTATTGAGCTGTGACATATACACTCTTGTATACTGTTGTTAGTCATTATGCACAGTTCTTCTTACCTAATGTTAGGGTTACCTACTATCGTTTGAGGGAGGTCAAGGTTATGCTTTATTGGGTTGTGCAACTCTTGTCTTGAGGCATAGTATGACTTTACGAATCTTCATTTGGCTAGACTAGTTTAGTGGATGACTATTCCTAGGCTTCGATTTTTGTATGACACTCCCTAGGCTTTGGTACTCAGTGGCCATGTCTAAGAGTATTGAGTCCTAAGTGATGTTCCTCATAGTTTGAGTCTCGGTGGCTAAATTCATGAGACTGAATCTCATATACCATGAAACGACCCCAAAAGTGCCTGCAGATGTGCCTCAAATCAAACTCATGTGAGCTATTACATGAGCCAATGTAGACCTTCCATTTGTAGAAGAGGATTACTTGCCAAGCGTAATCTACACCATACCATATGACCCAGTCCTTTTGGTGTGATGGACACCTTCCTTACGACCTTACTTTTCAGAAGAATTTCCATATCATATCATATCAAATCAAGGTGTAACCATTCCTTATGACCCAGTCATTTTGGTAATGGCTACCATATACCTATGCTAGCACATAGTTCAAGGAAAGGGGAAGGACCCTTAGGGATAGCCCTGACGCCTCCAATTTATCAGTGTTAAGTCAAACATTCCACTGCAATACTTATAAATATAAGCACTTTCAAAAGAGGCATTAGTCATTTCAATGCATACTTGAGCTCAAAAGCCAAATACAATTCATAGTCAGTCAAGCTTTAGTTCAAAATCCAAATCATAGTCATAATTATGCTTCTCATGCATAATATTAGCTCATTCACATATATAAATAGGGCAGTTACCCAAAATGCTCGAAGAGCCATATCATAGACATTGATGTGATCACATTCTTGTCAACCATAATCTTATCAAAATCATATACAAAAATATAATTGGGCTTAACCCACTTCATAATTTTCATAAAATCTAATGCTCATGAATGCATATCTCATGGATGATGTGAGAATAGCATGAGAATATAGACTCGATCGAAAATCAACAACATAATATGAAAGTCAAGTAAATTCATATGTGAAGTTCACATTGAAATTATAATATTGATTACCCATGCTTAAATCAAACTTTATAGGGACAATGCACATTCAAATATTCATAATAATAAAGTAACTCAACATATTAGGGCTTAAATCAACTTACACTCAAAAATAAAGCATAGTCCATACTTCAATTGAATTTAATAACAATAACGTTTAAAACCCATATTTAAAGTAAGCAAAATTTTATGAAATTCTTGTGAAAAAGAGTTTGGGTCTTCTTGATTGAAAGGGACTAAGAATCAATCTCATATACCTTAGCTATTAAATAAGATTCAAGAAGATATTTGATGAAGAAAAGGGTTTTCCCTTGATTCCTAAGCTTTTTCTTCACAAGAGCATTTGAGATAGTTCTTAAGGAGAGTTTAATATAATTCTTAGTGTAAGGATGAATTTTAATGAGAGGAATAAAGAATAGGTCATTTGAGTGTCTTTAGATTGCATAAAAGTCACAAAAAACCCTTAGGATAAACCAAAATTATGAAAATGCCATTAGAAACAAGTAGAAAAACTGAAGTCAGGGGTCAGAGGGAAGGGTATACGATTTGTGATAGGTCATATGGACTATATATATGGTTCGTGATTCGACACTTCAAAAACTTCTTCCTAAGGAAGGTCTAAAATGGTGAACCTACACTTTGAAAAATCCAATGTAGGCACGCATACAGAAGAGCTATATAGACAATGCCAAGCCACGTAGTTCGTGTACTCCTCTGTACCACTTCACTTAGAAATATTTTTCACAATGAAGTTCTAAGATAGTGATCCAATACTTAGAAAATTTTCACTCTAGAGCCTATAGAAAGAGCCTCATGGACCATGAAGCACCATAGGGTCCACTAGAGGGGCTGTATCACTTACTTTATGCTCAAAACTATGGAGTCTTAAGCCCAAGGCTACCGTACGGTCCATGACATGTCTGTATGGCCTCACACGAACCGTGTGGGATCTAAGTGTGGTATTCATTGGTACCAAACTCCACATTAAGGACCTCACACCCTATATGAGGCAAAGGTCACTTACAGAATGCTCCACATGGTTCGTAAAGCACCACACCTACCGTGAAGGATTCCAAGAAGTGTCACATTGGTCCAAAACTTTTCTGAACCAAATTTCCAAGATCCATTGAAGTTGTACAAAGTCTGGGTCCTTACATAATCTCTCCCATGGGAACATTCATCGTCGAATATGCTAGAACAAGACTTGAAAGGCTCGACTTAGAGCATAAAACATTCAAACACAAGATACAATGCATATGTCATCACTTGAAAATCATAAAGTCATTAAAATTCATATCAAACACATTCAAATCATTCAAAATATTTTTAAAATCATTTTTGTGCACATGTATGCATGTCATATCATAAAACTCAAAAGTCAAAGAATTTGGACCACCTGGAAAGAAGAAAACTAATAGCTTAGGCTTGAGTAGATGGAAAAGATGGGGATATCATTTTATCATGTCCAACTCCGCCTCCCATGTATCACTCTTCTCTTTATAAGGCTTTCTCTTCTACTACATTAGGAGATGACATCTTTTCCCTGCCAATTCAACTCGCGATGTACCTAAATCTCCTTTGTATTGCCTTCTTGTTAATGTTTTAGGGATTTGTGCTTCAACTTTTTTCAATATAAAATCTTACCACCTTCTTGACATCACCTAGCACCTTGGTTACTGCAACGATAGGCAATCTCCACGAATGTTTAGCGGATTACCAAGTATTTCGACGATGTCACCATTCTCCTCCTTTCTGTACCTTTACTCAATTTCTAAGAGTTCACCAGCTATTGTCCATTTCTGCACTTTTATTCCCATTTCATATCATAACACATACATATTTATTAGGAAGTTAGAATTAATAACACAGTAACGGCAATGTTTCATTATAATTTATCCTCGAAATAAGTCTGAAATATGGACTCATCAGGGATTAAGGCTCAAAAAGGGCTTCACTAAGGATTCATTTCACTGCCAAGGGATGTCATTGTGGTCAAATTGGACTAGTGGAACAAAAGAAGGCGTAACGTCCTCTCTTAATTTGGAATTAATCAAGTCACTCCTTAAAACAAACCAAACAAGTTCTAAATGTTGTAATACAAGCATTTCAATCAAGATAACTAATCTCACACTTGCAAAATGGCTTAGTATTCAAACAATGGCAAGACACTTGCAATTTTTTGATCATCGCATATTCAAGCTCAATTGATCACATAATCAACTCAAGATTCCCCAAATCTATTAAGGGATTGATTTATCAAGAAAGAACTAATTAGTGAGTATATGCTCCTCGTCCATGGAACCATCCGAATCAAAGATACGGAACATAAATGATCGAATTGCAAAGGACTAGAGACACGATATTATATTCACATGCTTGTCATCTATGCATGGGTTTGCCAAAATTTTAATTTATGGACATAATTTTTCAGTCATTCATCCATATGTAGAAAGAAAAAGAGAAAGAAAAACAAAAATAAACATTATTCTATTACAACACAAGTTAAAATTTATTTACAACCCATAAAGTTAAGCACTGTTTAAATATGCACCAATATATGAACATCAAAATTAAATAACATTGTCTCATCAAAAATAAAAACTTATATCATCTAGAAGGATGGCAATTACTCGAGCTCACTCCCTCCTTAACGAACAACTATTGTCCTCAATTTGTAAGGGACAACAAATAGAATGCGTAAGATAAAGTAGTGAGCATGAGAATCCTCCTATCAAGTCAAGCCTATTGTGGTTGTGGTGCTAGTACCGGAGAAGCGAGCATAGGGGTATCAATTCCCTATTCTACCGATGTGCTCTCAAGATCAATATTAGGCCTAGCAGGCTCAAGCTCACTCATAATAGATATACCTATCATGGACTAATCTTGAACAGATGTTGCTTTCACTGCTTCCACAATCTTGTTCTCCACCCCATCTAGCTACTCCTGATCCGCTTAACTCTATTTCGCTCCTAATGACTTCTCAACAGTGTCTGGGGTGCTCAATTCCTAGTTCTCTTCACTTCCATCACCCAAAACATCTATAGTCACATCCTCATCTAGGATCGCAGCCACATCCATCTTAAGTGGTGAATCTTGTAGCGCATTAATGAATGCGCTCAAATCAGTGGACCATAGGGATGCCACTTCCTTTTTCAACACATCAAGATCAGTTTTTCATAGCCGATGTGTTTGAATTTCCACAACCATTTTTCTTAACCTCCCTTACTCTATCCTTCAAATTAGCCAACTCCTTCTCGTGGTCTAAATGATAGACTCAACACTATCCATGTTTACCTTATGAGCCTCCATCAACTCACGTTGTTTTCCCTCAGCCTCAACATATGGCCTCAAAGCCTTGAATATGGTTGCCTCTACCAACTTCGCCACAGAGAATGCAACCCTACAGGCGCGAAGATCAGCAACTTTGGTCAGGCAGCCAATCGCAAAAATAGTGGCCCTAGTTAGTAAGGGTTGGTCATATATGGCCTATTTCTCTATAGATGGAATAGGAGTAGAAGAGGATTGTAAATTAGGGGATGGAGATCATATACCTACCTTAGTGCCTACCTCTACAGCCAAACTCGATGGGACATCAATCATTAGAGTTTTGTTAGCTGGCTTCTTCTTAGCCTTATCCTCTTTAACCCTCAGGTACTCAGCCTGAATCTACTAGATATCAACAAATGCTGATCGAGTCACCTTCATATTAGTCTTTTTGTTTCTTAGAACTCTGGCTTGATTTCATAAAGATCTAATGAGACTTTATAAAGGCAAAGAAGTTTACTCCTATTTTGCCTTAGAGAGGATCTCTGAGGCGATGGTTGATCCAAGATTCAGCTCCTATCTATCCATGATGCAACTAACTATTATAGCCTTGGCATGGCAAAGTGCATATTCATTTTGAGAAGGCATCAAGTTATTTCCAATTAATCAAAACCAAAATCGCGTCGATATGTTCAACTCATTCTTCTTAATAATTAATTCTTTCTTCAACCATGAGGGAGTTGGAATTCCAAGTAGCGAGGCCAACCACCCTGTGATATATTCAAAGGTTGGGAGCCACATTAGATCTTTCAAGTAGCTTCAAATCCTGAATGTGTAATCCAATACATCATTAATCTCAGTCTCTCCACATGGGACTTGTAAACCTCGAACCTCTACAACACCAAGAGGTTTTTCCACAATGGGAACCCTGCTTCTGGTTTTGGAATGACTTTGCCATAGGCTTCGTAGAATTCATGCACAATGATAGGCACATATGGATCCCATGGTTTTGTAAAGCTTTAGACAAGCACATTCAAAACTTTATGGTATAATGTGGATAACTATTTTTCATCCTGGATTGTCTTGTTTCCTTCACTGAGCCGATTAAAGAACTTTAAAGTTATGGTTTCTTGAATTTTCTGTGAGGAATGTGAGATAGAGTTATGTAAGATCTTGGTTCTGGACTCACTTGTATGCCTCTTCGAGCTAAACTCTGCTGTCAATGGTGAGGGTCTCGTGGATTTGGCTAGAACATGCTTTCTTTTAGTCATCTTGCACAACATACTCCTACATTCTAATAAGAAACTTTGATAAAACAATCAAGTACAAGAATTGATTATATGAGAAACATTTAGGGCAGGCAAGTTAATTAGACTGCTGATCATGCTTGGCAAATCGCCAAACTGATTCGATGATTCGACGGCCAAAAAGATCATCACCTTTTTTAACAAACTTTAGACTTAGGGCGCTACTACATTTGGTGACACTTATGCTCATTCAGAGGTATGATGAGTCAATTTAGCAATTAAAAAGGGCCATTGCTGAAAGTTGCAGTAGTCATTCAAGAAGATCAGGTAATTAAGGCAGTGTATGTGATAATTAGCCAAATCGCCGAGTGCACTTAGGCTGTCGTGAGTGCCCAGGCACTTCATTCATTCACTCACACTTTGACAGTTTCACAGATAAGATAGATGAAAGTCACATACTAACCCACCATAACATCAATACATGCTTAGCTACTGATTATCACTATCATATGGTCTTCTTGGTTATACACTCAATCAAACTATGATTTACCCTTAAGAATGATGTCACCAAACATATCATAGGGCAAGTTCAATTGCTTAAAGGAAATCACCAGTTATTCAGACATCACCCATAGCCTAAAGGAGCAGTCAATCCAATAAGCAAGAAATTTTCAAGAACACATAGCCTAAAGGAGCAGTCAATCCAATAAGCAAGAAATTTTCAAGAACACATTCATATGATCATGGCATCATCTCAATTGAACAAATTCAAGCATAATATAAAGCATGAAATTTAGTTAATATCCATAAGCAATCCATTATTGAGAAAGAAACCCTTTATTCATGAACCTAACCCAACTCACATACACCCCAATTTTGACATTCATAGAAGGATTCCAAAACCAATAATAAATCACCCATTCATGCAACATAGGGTTTAAGAATAACTCTAAAGGTCCTCTCATTCAAATTTCAACAAGATTTTTGAATCTTAGAGTATGATTATCATATTACAAACCCTGATCAACTTCTTAACAATGGTTCTCATCAAAAGAAATAAAAGAAGGGCCAAAAACATACCTCTTTAGTGGTGAGACACAATTAAATCTTCAATGATGCCTTTCGATATGAATATCTTCAACCTTTTTGTGAAAAGTTTCAAAAAAATTAAAGAAGGGGTTTTTGGAGTGCAAATGAAGTGAAAAGGAGAGAAGATGGAAAGTGAAAGGGCCAAGGCATTTAAAAATCCTTAAGTAGGTCGGTTAGCATGCATGTTCGGCAACACCAAACTGCACTACCTAGCACGCTTGGTGCTATGCCATGTATGCTAGGGACTACCCTTTTTTATAGCATGCATATGTTTTCATCCACCTTGAAGTTTTTTGTATGACCTTCACCAATTGGTCTTGGAGAGTCACCGATTTGACGTTTCATATGCCAAATGTGAAAGCACCTCAAGTGTCACCACTTAACTCAAAAGATAGTAGAATCGATGGTCGCCAATATGACTTGATGATATATCAAGTAGTCTCACTTGACCATCCATATCAAATTTCTACTCCCATTAAGCTTTGTCGACAATGCACAATTCAACACTCATTATTCAACTAGAAAGCAGTAAAATACTCACCTTGGCTTCCCTCCCAAGCAGCGCCTTAGTAAACGTCGTGGCACGACATCATTCCTCTTTACTTCAAATTATCGTCAATTGGCCTATTAATGATAATACCTCAAGATCATCTCTGGATTTCAAATCTTTGGAGATGTTATAAAAAACATCCTCATCATTCACTCTAAACTTAAGATGTCCACTCTCCATATCTACCAATGCAGGGTCGATGGCTAAGAATAGACTTCCAAAAATTATTGGCACGTTCATATCCACCTCATAATCCTAAATCATAAAATATATAGGAAAAATGAACTTATCTACTTTCCAAAACATCATGTACAATTCCCACTAGTCGTTTGATAGAATGATCATCCATGAGTAGCTGCATTATGGTCGGTGAAGGGGTCTCCAAGCCCAATTCCTCAAATATATCTAGGGCCATGAGATTTATACTTTCCCCTAAATCACATAGAACTTTTCTAAATTTTGATACTCCTATTATGTATGGAATAGAGAACGTCCCTGGGTCTTCCTACTTTGCCCCCAATATTTTATGAAGATTGCAATGCAGTTGTGAGACACTTTAATTGTCTCACAGTCAAGAGTCCTCTTCTTCATCACCGATTCTTTTATGAACATAGCATATCCTTGCATTTAAATCAATGCTTCCATAAGTGGAATATTTATTGTAATGAATTAAACATAGAAAGAAACTTTGAAACTTAGTATCCTCCTCATTCTTCTTCAACCTTTGTGGAAATGGAGGATCAACCTGAATTGAGGTATTTTCAACCTCACCACTGGATTTGAATTTTCGGGGAGAGCTTTCATGGCCTTCACAGCATTATTCCCACTCTTTTCTTGCTTATTACCCTCAATATTACTAAGAACATCATCACTTTCAACCTGAGTCTCAAGTTCATCATCTTCAACCACAATCACATCTTCTTTTTTCTTCCACCTCTTTCAAACCTTTGTCAACCACAATCACATCTGATAAGCAATGGTCTAGTACCTTCAACCACCTTCCCCCTATGAGTAGTTATGGCTAAACACTGCTAATCATTCTATTTTGGGTTAGCCACAGTGTCACCAGGAAGACCTCCTTTTGGATGTTGACTTAGATGAGCTAAAATATTCCAAAGTTGAGTCTCCAAATGTTTAATATATACTGAATCAGATGTTACAGTTTGACTCAGCTGAGAAAAATCAGATTTCATCTACTTTAGAACACTATTAGAGGCTTCTACCTACTCAAAATTCTAGAGAGCATAACCTCGGTTCAAGGATTCTCTATGTTAACCACTGGTTCAGTAGCATTCATCCTATCATAAGATGGAATGTACAAATCTCCATTTGGTTCCTCCAACCCCCAACTTGAGGTTGGTTAGTCCTTGCACGATCTCACCATGCGGAGTTATTGCTCCAAATCTTGATTCTTGGGTGGCCTTGGAAAAGCCGGCCAAGAACCCACCATTTGGTTTCCCAAGTAATGCACTTGTTCATTGTAACTACCTTCAAATGGTGCACCCTCAAACATCATACCTCCGATAGCTCATAAAGTATCCACACTTTTATGATTTCCTCCCATGATGTGCTTAGTCAAAAGTTCAAGCTAGGTTAACATCTTAGACATGTTCTTATTCCTTTCTTGGTCTTTGTCAATTTGCTCCTTGGTTGGATCTCTCTGGCTTGAAGGTATTATGTCATCTCTTATGTACTATGCTTGGTTAATCTTTTTCATGCCATCAAAGATATTACAAGCTTCAGTGAACGATTATGTCCTTAGGCCTCTTCTCACTAACTCATTAGCTATTCCTTTGCTTGGTGCATGAACACTCACATAAAAGTATTGCTAGAGCATATGGTCCAGAGCTCCATGGTTAGGTCATTGAAGCAAGAGTTTCCAAAATTAGAGCCATGTTTCATGCAATTGCTCACCTTCTAGCTACTTGAAGTTCCTAATACTTTTTCTTATTCTTATCATCTTTGATGGAGGGAAAAATCTCTCAAGGAATACATTGTCCAACTTCTCCCTTGAAGTAATAGACTCACGAGGTAGCTCCATTAGCCACCTTATTCCCTTTCAGATGATGGGAAAAGGAAATAGACTTAGTCGAATGGCTTCCTGACTTACTCCCCTTAAGTTGAATGGGAGACATATATCAAAAAGATTTCGTAAGTATTAATGAGGATCTTCATGGCTGAGTCCTCTAAACAATCTCTTTAGTTGTAGGAGTTGCAACATAGTACTCATTACATTAAAATTAACTCCTCTGGCCAATAGGCTTTATCGGATAGCACCAATGCTCCCAACCATATCCCAATTAACATCTTGTGTATTATTTATGTCTCTAACATTCTCACCATGAACGCTCTCATCATCCTCCATCTTTACACCTAATTATCAATAGCAAAAACAAAAAGAAAATAGTAAAAGGTATTGTAAATACAAGAACAAAGCTCAACAATCACTTTCAATATGAAAACATCGATTCCCCGGCAACAGTGCCATATTTTATGTCGCTCAACTTGACTACTTAAAGGAAGAAGGGGCGATTATCATCAGAATAATAACCTAACTTTAGAAGTTAGGGTCAATGCCACAAAGAATCATTATTCATGGAAGATGTGACTCGTTAGAACAAGTAATTGTAGGATCTGGGGGATTGCAATAACCAAGATAAGAGTTCAGCTAAATGAGTTCTAAGTAATGATTTAAACATTAATTAATGAAAGATTTTTAGGATATCGAAATAGGGAATCAATCTACTAACTAGGTCTAAATACTTGACTACATGAGTTGATGTCGAGTGAATAGGCAGGTTCTTTATAACCCATATTAGTTATGATACAAGGGTTTTTCACATGAATCGGCTAAGAAATCATACATAGACCGTCAAGGACACGTTCGCCCTAGAAGCCTCAGCAATACCCTGAATACCTTGGCCATTGAATCCATGGCTATGGACTTCAACTGAAACCCCAAGAGGTTTCCAATCATTATATCCATTCTGATAGTTTCGACTAAGGTAACTATCATTGATCTAAAGTAAAACCACACATTTACAACATTAAAATTATATATTAAACATAGAAATAGATATAAATTCACTCAAATCAACTATAAATAAGTTAGGATATCAAAGACCCACTAAATAAATCAAAGAATCATATCAATAGAACACTTTCAACATGGCGATTTTAGCCACACATACTAGAAACTAAAGATTGGATACCATACATAGCAGCTAAGGTCATGGGTAACAAGATTTAGTACTAATTAGTTAATTATTATCAGCCAATCTTCTCCAATTTGATACTCAAAAGCTTTAAAACTCAAACTCCCCTTGTACTCTAATACAAAAGTCTATGTATTACTACTACAGACTAATTATTCTGATATAGTATGAGAAGATGATGCATAATGTCCTTTATAAAATTGATTATATACTCCAAGAAAATGTATGAAAGTTTGTGCTATGACATGTCCTCAGGCGATCAAGGTCGACCATCGTTGAGCACTCCAGCTATGCACTGAATGTGCACATGACCACTTTCATATACATCTTTATAAGATTTCCTTTTCTAAATCATTAGACGATGACTCTTTTCTCCGTCGATCTAATTTAGTGATGCTACAAAATATCCATCATATCAACTTCCTATCAGTATTTTCGGACTTTGGGTGCTGTAACTTTAGGCAATCACTTGTACACTTCGGCGAATGGTCGAGTATTCTTTGCGACATCTAATCTGACCGCCTATTGATTTGACTTGTAATGTTGGTTGTTGCATTGATAGGCGATCTCCTGAAATGTTAGGTGAATTGTTGAGTATATCGTCAACACCACTTTTCACCACCTTTCAACACTTTTGGTCCATTTCAAAGAGTTCACAAACTATTGTCCATTTGTGCACTTTTAATCCAATTTCCTATCATAGCACAAATATATTCGTTAGAAGTTTGAATTAATAGCATATTAAGGGCAATGTTCCCTTGCAATCTATCTCCAAAATGAGTACAGAATATGGACTCGTCATCTAGGTCATTAAGGATACACTAAGGACAACTCAAAGTCCGCACTAGAGTTATGCCCACCACAGACGCCAGTCCTTATAGTTTGAGGTTGGAGGCATAGCGTTCCTAAGAGCGTTGACCTTGAAAAGGGTCATGAATCTTGGTAGATGGGGTAAGCTTAGCCCCATATATGTTGTCCCTTTTGAGATCCTGAGGCAGGTCAGGCTAGTTGCATTTGAGTTAGTCTTATATTCTGCTTATTTTGTTATACCATCTGTCTTTTATGTATCGATGTTACATCGATATATTACAGATGAGTCATATGTACTTCAGTATGATTAATTTGAGTTAGATGACCACATGACATTATTGAGGTGTCAATGACCATTCTAGCCAGGGATACTAGACAATTGCACTCTAGGATGATACCGGTGGTTAAGGTACAGTGGAAGCATCATTTGGTCAAGGTGGCTACCTAGGAGTTGGCGATAGAGATGCAGGAATAGTACCCTATCCATTTACGCCATTAGCTATGACACTATTTTAGTATCATGGATGAAAATCTTATTATTCGGGGATGTTGTAATGACCCTCTATGTCATTTCACTATTTTTGCAGTTATTCTAGTGATTTAAGGTTGTATATAGTAACCTCAGACCGGTTGTAACTTATTGGGACTATGTTGTAGTTATTGCTTGAATTGAAAGTGTGTTATGTGGATTTTTGAGTTAACGAGAAGTTAAAACTGTAAAAGTGAGATTCTGATAAAGACCTAGCAAATGGATTCGGAATGGTATTTTGATGTTGCCATAAACTCTAGAATGGCGCAATTAGTCTAGGAGCATGGTTGGCTTAAGATTTGAGGGTCCTAATGTGAATTTAAGTTAAAAGTAGCAAAATGAGTTCAATCGAAAGCTAAAAAGTTCTTTTTTGAGGAAAAAAAATATCTAAACATGCTTTGAGTGGGAATTTGATGGAGTGGCCAGCTCTAAAACATCAAAAATAGCATAAAATGACCTTTCATTAGATGGCGGGGCCTTTCAAGTGCATTTTGACCCCCTCAGTTCATTTTAGTTAGAATTAGCCCAAAAGAAGTGGAACCCTCATTGAAATTTCGGTTGTACCGTTGGATCCAAAACTTTGAAATCCATGTGGTTGAATTATTTATATACGTTAAATGGACATTAGACTAGCAGGGAATGCCCTGGAGAATTTTTGACAATTGTTGGTTAAAGCAGTGTGGAGCCAACCCTCTGCGTTCAGGGAGAGCATGGTGCGTCCGCATTGGTTTAACACACAAAAGGTGCATGTTCATGGTGTTTTGTTTGCATTTGTACAGGAGTGGCATGTGCCAAGGGTCATTTTCATAGCAGGCAATGTGCATTTGTAGAGGCCTTCGTGTGCGGTGGCAAGACTTTAAAAGGATGGTCAGGCACAACATTGCACCCAAACTTTGAGGTAGTGTAAAATTTGATTCATAACTCTGATTTTGATGATTCAAAAGGCTACGTGACTTGGGTTTTTACAAGGATTTTTGTTGAGGTGTCGAATTCTTGTTCTATTGCATATTTCAAAATTTTTCTGTTTTAGCTTATTTTATTCTTGAAATGTCTGAAAAACATTACATCACAACATCTCGACTTATTCTTAATGGAATTAAGCAAAACTTTGCTCTAAATTGTTCTACTTTTTGAGAGGAACACTGTGGTATGTTTGGATTCTGAATTTTGTTGTTTTTTCTAAAAAATTTGACTGAGAAAGTTCTATGAGAAATATTTTTCGGTAAAGAATGTGTCATGACCCAAGCTTAAGGGCTAGACGTGACCCGGTGAATGAGAAATCCGAAGACAACCCAAATAAGCCTCTTGATCGTAACATGCACACATCCTTGGTTGTGGAAGAAAAATAAACAATAACAAGAGCCAAGTAAAAAGGGAAGTGGGACTAAGGGAACATCTTTCATAAACATGGCAATGTAAGAACAGTCAAAGCTTGAAAGCATACGTAACATAACATCCAACAACACTTCTACATATAGAATGGAGCCAGGGCTAAGACACTCCCTGAGCTCCCCCTCATAGTAATAAGTTTTCAACATAAGATAGAGTCTCAACATAACAAGAAATAAGAAGATATTATCCTCGGAGATGAGGACTCACAAAAGCTTGTTTCAAGGGACTGGACTACCCATGTGGAGTAGTAGGATAATCAAATGGAGCTATGGTCCCTACATGCTGATATCATGTAGGCATAAAGTATGTGTTAGAACGTTTGAATATCCTAAGTATGCAGGATGCAATGCAACAAAGATATAGGCCAATGTAATCAAAATGCACAAGATATAGATAATAGATATAATCTCAATATGTCGTGTATGATCAATGCTTTTAGTAAACGTTCTTGTAAAACAATTACCTTGCATGATATATAACATACATATGTGGGAGGAGACCTTAACCAACATAGACCAAGTAGCTACAACTTGGAATCCAAAGCATGACACCCCCTAGATCAGGTGGACGCGCGTGATACTCCTAGGCTAGGTGTGGTCTACTTGCCAGGGCAAACGAAAACATGCGCAATTTGAGGCATGACACACCCTCGAGTAGGTGAAACAACTTCATGGATCCACTAGTGACCAAGGGTAAAGTATCCTTTAGTGGTACATAGTTTAGAGACTAATGACTTTGTATAAGGACCCAATGAGTCGAGCCCCCATCTAAAGTACTCAAGCGGTGCTAAGTTTAATCCCACAAAATAGTTGAAATTATCATAAGTTTAATGTAAGATACAACAAACATAACATGAGTAGCTCTTGAAACATGCTTTACCTCTAATGTTGAGCCTAACTTGAACAAGAGAGTAAACAATCATACATAAACCTTGGCGTAAACATGACTGGCTCACAAGAGGTAAAAATCTTGAAATTGGGCACAACTTAATAGTTGTAAAATCATAGATATTTTCATGAATTAAATACATGATTGAAAGCCCTTTATGTCACGACCCAAGTCTAGGGTCTAGACGAGACTGGTGAATGGGGAACCCCAAGGAACCCCAAACAAGCCTCATAGCATATCATTACACATCCTTGGTCACAGAAGAAATTAAAAATGACAATAAGAGATAAGCATAAAAAGGGGAATTGGGACTAAGGGTAAACTTCCATATCATAACCATCAAGAAATAAGAGAGAGTCAAAACTCATAGCATAGATACATATCATGTCCAACAACACCTCTACTACTTAGAGAATAGCGAGGGCCCAGACAAACAATCAGGCTCACCCTCAAAGTCATTATATCATAAAGATAGAGTATAGAAATACATAACATAAGAATATAGACCAATATCCCCAGAATGGAGGACTCACTAACTAGCTTGAGTAGTATCGAGCTAGCCACATGGAGGAGGAGGAGGATCAAACGGTGCTCCGGTTCTTACATGGTGACATCATGTAGGCATAGAGTATGTGTTAGTACAGTTTAATGTACTAAGTATGAGGGATGTAATGCAACAAGAGATAGGCGTCGTAGTCAAAATGCATAGAGATAAACAATAGATACCGTAGTAACAATATGACATGTATGATTAATGCTTAACTAAAACATGCTTATATAGAACATAACATATGTGTAAGAAGAGACCATTAACTATTGGTGGATCGTCATACCCTACCACCCTTGGCGATTGAGGTATAAACCCTGTCAATAGGTTGGTGGATCATCACAACCTACCACCCTTGGTGCCAGAGTACAAACCCCCTAATAGTTTGATGGGTACAAACCCCAACAAGATTGGTGGATCATTACACCCTATCACCCTTGGTGCCGGAGTACAAACCCTCTAATAGGTTGATGGGTACAAAACCCCAACCAGATTACCCGACGCAACCCTCGAGTAGGGCATGGTCACATTCCAACGCTATATAGAGAATTCCATATACAAACATTCATTTCATCATCATTTCACTATCATTTAGTCATTCAACTCATAAGACATGCATTGAACCTTCAATCCTCAAGAAACCATAAACGTACATTTTATCAAACACTTAGAGGGTGTGTAGTTCTAGTGTAAAACCATGTAATTCAAGAGTGATATCATGCTAGAAAATTTAATGTAAAACCTTCAATAGATACTTGCTAACACCCTCAAGCAATTTACATCAAAACCCTTCACCAGATATTACAATAGACCTTGGTTTCATGAATCAAAACATAGCAAAACAGTCACAATTTCATGAGCTTCAACATAGTGTGCAGTAATTTTCATAATAAGATAGACCCAATTGTAAATCAACTTTAAGTCATGCAAATTAGAGTAAAAGGAATCTTGGGTATCATGGGTGAAAGGAACCCATGAAAGAAAACCACATACCTTAGCTTTGGAGATGAACTTGATGAAGATTGGAGATGGAGACTTGAAGCTTGAGAGGATATCCTTAGATCCGGAGAAGGTTTTGAGACTTGAATTTAGGAGTAAAATATTTGGCTAAGTGTTTGGGTGAGTATTGGAGAATGTTTCGAATGATACGAGGGTGAAAATGGCTAAGTATAGGTATTTTCTCGTGTAGGAAGGCTTAGGCCCAAGACTTAAAAGTCTTGGACCGGACAAAAAAAATTGGACTGGAAAAGACACTGAGGCGCATCATGCCCCAGAAGCGCCTGAACACTGTTTTCGAGCTCATTTTGAAAATTTGGATTTTACTACGGTTTCTCTAAAATCGGGATTAGACCCTATTCCCCCTAAATTTGACCCCTTGAACAAGAATATGAAGTTAAATTTTTTATATCAAGTACATATTTTGAGATATATGGAAATTACGATTTGGGCACTTCCAAGGCACATTTTTGGGCACTTTTTAGGGGTCATTACACTTAATCATCATGAAGTCACTTGACTTGTAAACCACGTAAATAACTTGAAAATTCTTGACATGACATTCTATCAAACACTTGGTGGGAACATGATACTTATTCAAATTCATGCAACTTAATAGTATAACAAAATGAGTAAATCAATTCAAAATCAACCCACCAATATTGTAGTAAAACCCCAAATTGGGTATCATGAGATTCATCTCAAAGGTTCATTGCAATTCATAGTTTTCATAGTCAAATCATCCAGACTCAATAGTCAAAGATCAACTCATAATATAAGCTTAAAATAGATATTCATGCATAATCCACAATACTTGGTAAAACCCCAACGTAAATCATGCTCATATTTCATAATAAAAGATACCAATAGGCAATACAATTTGAAATCATGCAATTTTTATAAAATAGGAAGGTTGGACTCCATGGGTGAAAGGATCCCATGGATGAAACCCATATACCTAAACTTGGAATTTCTTTGAGGTAAACATGAAGGAGACTTGACGCTTGGATTGAGCTCTTGAGATCCAAAGTGAGCTAGAAACCCTTGAATTTGGATGGGAATTTTGATAAAGTGTTAGAGAGGTTTTAGAGAGGGTTTTGTGAGTTATAGAGTTGAAAAATAGCTAAATACATGAGATTTTATGTTTAAATAGGCATGGGGCTATGACGCCAATTCCCCTGGACAAGTTAGCATACTAGGGAAAATTTTCTAATGGTTCGTGCCCTAAGTGCCCTAGGTGTCCCTGGTGGGGCACGGACCAGACGTGCACTTCATGAAACACTAGCAAAAATTAGCGAAAATTATTTTAGGATATGGGTCCTCTAGAATTCGAGTTATACTCATTCCCCACTCAATTTTGCCTCGTGATCGAGAATATGAATTCGGATTTTCGAAATCATGCATGAATTTCAAGATATATAAAAATTATGATTTTCGGCATTCCAAAGCCATATATGGAGCGCTTCAATATCTCCCCCTTGTGAACACTCGTCCCTGAATGTCAAAGAAATATACATGAGAAGAGTAATCATGAAGTTTTCAGCTAGACATGAATGCAAGAATTACATTTAAACATCTTTTTTCAAAAAGCTTCAACATGAATGTCAAAAATCATCATAAACTTGTTACCATGAACATGAATGCATGTAAAATGAATTGAGGGATGAAACATAGGACTTGAAACATAGATGGAACTTAGATGATTACCTTCAGTTTGAGTAGAGTAGAGAATGTATGGATATCACTTCCTCATGTCCGCTTTTGCTTCCCATGTGGCACTTTCAACTTGTTGATTTCTCCATAAAACCTTGACAGACGCAACATCTTTGTTCCTCAATATTTTCACTTGTCTATCTAATATCACTACCGGAACCTCCTCATAAGTCAAATTCTCCTCCACAATACCCATAAGGCCCATAGGCACTATAGCACTTGGGTCACCCACACACTTCTTTAACATAGACATATGGAATACCGGATGAACTGAATTCATATCCATGGGCAACTCTAATTCATAGGCCACCTTATCAATTCTCCTCAACACTCTATAAGGACCCACAAACCATGGGCTCAATTTACCCTACTTTCCAAATCGGACCACACTCTTTATGGGTGAGATCTTCAAGTAAACCCAATCACCAACATCAAACTCAAGATCCCTTCGCCTCACATCGGAGTAAAAATTTTATCTACTTTGGGCCATCTTCAATCTCTACCTAATTATTATCACCTCCTCCAATGCCTATATAACCCTACATGGGCCTAACAAAGCCATCTCTTGCACTTCAAACCATCCAATCGGGGATCTGTAACACCTACTATAAAGAGCTTCAAAGGGAGCCATGCCAATGCTTGAATGATACCTATTGTTGTAATCAAACTTAATAAGGTGAAGATACTCAGCCAAACTACCCTTGAACTCCAAAACACAAGCCCTAAGAGTATGTTCAAGAGTTTGGATAATCTTTTTGGCATGGCCATCCATTTGAGGATGAAAAGTCGTGCTAAGCTTAACCTTTCTACCAAGACCCCTTTGAAATGACCTCCAAAAGTATGTAGTGAATTGAGCACCACAATCCGAAATGATAGACAATAGCACCATATGCAATCTAACCAACTCATCAATATACAATTTGGCATAGTCTTCGACACTATAAGTGGTCTTAACCGGTAGGAAATTAGCTGAGTTTGAAACTCTGTCAACCACAACCCAAATAAAGTCGAAGTGTCTCCTAGTCTTACGTAACCTAATAACAAAATCCATGTTTACCTCTTTCCAGTTCCAAGTAGGAATCTCTATATCTTGGGCTAGGCCACCTGGACTTTGATGTTCAGCTTTCACTTGTTAGCAATTGTAACATCCGAATACAAACTTAGCAATATCTCTCTTCATACCACCCCACCAATACACCTCCCTCAAGTCTCTATACATCTTTGTGGAACCGGAGTGAATAGAATAGGATTAATTATGAGGCTCTTTCAAAATCAACTCCCCAAGTCATCAACATTAGGCACACACAATCTACCTTGGTACCTTTATCTCCCTGTTGGGAGAAAACCTCCACCTTACCATCTTTCACCAAGGTATTCAACTCTAGCAAGTCGAGGTCAAGATCTTGTTTTGACATCACTTCCTCAATCAAAGAAGATTTAGAACCATTAACAACTACTATACCACCATTTTCAACTTCATCCAACCTAATCCCCAACCTAGCCAACTGGTGAACTTCACTAGCCACCTCCTTGCCACCAATATCAATATGAGCTAGGCTACCCATAGACACTCTAATTAAAGCATCGGCCACCACATTAGCTTTGCCGAGATGATAATGCACACTCATTTCATAATCCTTAAGAAGCTCTAACCACCTTCTTTGTCTCAAGCTAAGATCTTTATGGGTGAATACATAGTGGAGACTCTTGTGGTCGATAAACACCTCAAGATGAACCCTATACAAATAATGATGCTAAATTTTCAAAGCAAACACCACCGCCGCTAGTCCAAGATTATGGATAGGATAATTCTTCTCACAGACCTTAAGTTGTCAAGAGGCATATGCCATAACCTTACCATGTTGCCTCAAAACACACCCCAAATCGATTCTAGAGGCATCACAATAGACCACAAATCCCTCTAACCCTTCTGATAAAGCTAAAATAGGAGAGGAGACAAGCTTATCTTTTAATGTTTAAAATCTTTTTTCACACTCATTGGTCCAAATGAATTTTACCTTATTTTTGGTCAAATTAGTCATCGGAGAAGCAATAGAAGAGAATCCATTCACAAACCTCCAATAATAACCTGCCAAACCTAGGAAACGCCTAATATCTGTCAGAGTCAAAGGACTAGGCCAATTCTTTATCACCTCCATCTTCTTAGGATCCACCTTAATGCTATCACTCAACACCATATGCCCCAGATATGCAATTTCCTTCAACCAAAATTCACACTTTTCATATTTAGCATACAACCTCTCCTTCTCAAAATTTGCAACACCACCGTCAAATGATCCATATACTCTTCCTCACTATGGGAATAAATCAAGATATCATCAATAAAGAACACCACAAACATATCAAGGTAGTGTTTAAAGACCCTATTCATGAGATCCATAAATATACCTGGTCAACACAAACGACATAACCACAAATTCAAAATATCCATATCTAGTCCGGAAGGTCTTCTTGGGAATATCACACTCCCTCTCTCTCACTAGGTGGTACCCAGACTGAAGATCAATCTTAGAGAAGTGGCTAGCCACTGGTAGTTGATCAAAAAGGTCATCGATTCTTGGTAGAGGATGCTTATTCTTTATGGTGACCCTATTAAGTTGTCGGTAATCGATGCATATTTTAAGAGAACCATCCTTTTTCTTCACAAACAACACCGGTGCACCCCTTGCTAGGCCTTATGTAACCCTTTTCAAACAAATCCTTTAATTAATCCTTCAACTCTGTCAAGGCCATACAGTAAGGGAAAATGGAGATGGATTGAGTATCGAGAAGGAGGTCTATACCAGTATCTATTTTCCTTTCGGGAGGAACACCGGAACCTCACCGAAAAAGACATCAAGAAACTTATTAACCACCGATAGATGTGGCAAATGGGTGGATTGGAATGGATTTGGACGGTTGAATAAAGATTGAGCCAAAATGGATTGGATCACAATCCATCCATACAAAATATGGGTAAATATGGATTTGGTCAAATATGGTTTGGATAAGAATGGTTCTAACCCACTTTATTCTTTTGAAGCCAAAAATGATTAAATCAAAGTTAGATTGTCGACGTTGAATCCCAATCACCCCAACCCTTCTCCCAAATAATTATTTTTGAAAAAAGTTATTTTTCCAATTTCTATATAATAGATTGATTCTTTGGCGTACCGAAGTTTTGAGTATCCTACACCAAATTGAAGAACTGAACTTTTGAAAAAAGAATATCTACACCGAATCAAAAAACCCATTAATTTAGTTTGCTTTGATTTTTTGATTTTTCGATATTTATGCCCCACCCCAATAAAAAATAAAAAAAAAAGTTAAAATTTTTGCCCCCTCACCCCACCGACACTGAACCAAAAAAATAAATTAGTTTAGTTTGGTTCAATTTTTTAATTTTCTGGTATTTATGCCCACCCCCAATAAAAAAATAAATTTGTCCCTCACCCCGACACTAAACTAAAAAATCAAATTAGTTTGGTTTGATTTGGTTTAATTTTTCGGTATTTATGACTACCCCAATAAAATATTTTTAAAAAAAATAATTTTTTTGGCCCACCACACCAACACCAAAGCGAAAAACCGAATTAATTTGGTTTTGGTTTAATTTTTAAATTTTTCAGTAATTATGCTTGCCTCAACAAAAAATAAAAAAATTAATTTTTTTGGACCCCCCACCCCACCTTAACACCGAAACGAAAAAACCGAATTAGTTTGGCTTGGTTCAATTTTTTGATTTTTCAATATTTATGCCCCTCCCAATAAAAAATTTTGAAAAAGTGAATTTTTTTGTCCCCACCGCAACACCGAACCCAAAAACCGAATTAGTTTGGTTTGGTTCAATTTTTTAATTTTCTGGTATTTATGACTGCCCAAATAAAAAAGTTAACTTTTTTACTCCCCTCGCTCCACCCCGACACCGAACCAAAAATATCGAATTAGTTTATTTTGGTTCGGTTCGATTTTTTAATTTTTCAATATTTATGCTCATCCCAATAAAAACTAAAAAAGAAGTAATTTTTTTTGCCCCCCAACCCACCCCGACATCGAACCAAAAACTCAAATTAGTTTAGTTTGGTTCGATTTTTTGATATTTATTCTCTCCCCAATAAAAAATTAAAAAAAAATGCCCCCACCCCGACACCTAACCAAAAAATTAAATTAACTTGGTTTGATTTAATTTTTTCGTTTTTCAGTATTTATGTCCGCCCCAATAAAAACTAAAAAAATTTAATTTTTTTGGCCCTCTCCCCACCCTACCCCGACACATTTTGTCGCATTTCGCTCAAAGGGTTGAAGGGAGATAGCGCATCAAGTTGTTCGCAAGGTCAACTTGATCCTCTTCCGTAGAGATCGGTTCATATTTCATCGATCAATCCTTCCTAGTTCACATCGTTATTGAAAGAATTTCTTTTGTAATTCCTTACATAAGGATTCAGAAAATATCGGATCGCCGCCTATACAAGCAAATTGTTGATAAAACTCAAAAATAGAATTTTCTTTTGACTAAATTGTTTTTCTCTCCTTATCATTCAAAAATGACCAAAAAAAATTAGGATAGAAAACATTCTCTAGAATTTCTCATAGATTCAAACCACGAACTGAAAAATCAAATTAGTTTGGTTTGCTTAGATATTTTAGTATTTATGTCCGTGTCCAATTAAATATTATAAAAATTATTTCCTCTCCCCCTCCCCACCCTGACACAAAATTGAAAAATCGAATTCATTTTGTTTGGTTTGATTTTTTGATTTTCTGGTACTTATGCCCAACCCAATAAAAAATAAAAAATTGTTAATTTTTTTTATCCCCCCCACCCCGGTCCAAATTTTTTTAAGAAACATAAAAAAAACTCATACGCACAAAAATTTTTTAGAGCAATTAAGAATTTTTTATCATGAGTTGGGAGATTTATGGGTTTATGTGGGTACCCATATTTTATCCATTTTGACGATATCTGTATGAACTCTTAAAATAGATTAACTCATATTTACCCATTTAAAAAATATGAGTGATCCTGTAAAATAAATATGGATAAAATGGGTTCCTTTTATCTTATATGGATTGAAACTGTCACCCCTAACCACTGGAACCGACATAATGGATGGGACTTTGGACTCAACATCCTTAACTCTCATAAGATGATAAAGACAACTTTAGAAATCAACTTTTGGACTTTAAGACAAGAAATGAATCTACCCTTAACCACCACATTACTACTTTCCCACTCAAGGACGGGTTCATTAGGGAATTGGAGTTTCAACCTATGGGTTCTACAATCAATGGAGGCATAATATACCTGGAACCAATCCATCCCAAGAGTAATATCAAAATCTACCATGTCAAGCTCAACCAAATCACAAGGCAAGACCTTATGCAATATGAATATGGGACAATTTCTATAGACTTTTTTAGCAACAATAGACTCACCAATGGGGGTAGACATTTCATAGGGTTCATATAACAATTTGGGATACACATGAAGCTTTTTAACAACAAAATGAGTAATGAAAGAAAGAGTGGCACCCAGGTCTATTAACGCATACACATCAAAAGAAAAAGCATTTAACATACCGGTAACAATGTCAAGCACCTCATCTACTCCTTGTCTCCATTGAAGAGCACAAAATCTATTTTGCCTTGGAGCACCTCCTTGATGACCTCCCATCCTCTCTGACCCGCATTAGCACCTTGGCCTTGAGGACGACTATCTCTACCTTTGGATTGAGCATGAGGACAATCTACACCTTACCCACTTCACCACAACCAAAGAAAGGATTAGTATTTCTCAAACATGGACCACTATGATTCTTTTCAAAACTAGGGCATCTAGGATGTGTCAATCCTCCACTACCACCTTGGAATTTTGGATTAGACACCCTATCATTGGCAACCTTCTTGTTAAGAACATTGGATGACCCTTGGCCTTGGAACTTGTGGCCTTGAGGAAAGCAGCCAACCTTAAAACCTTGGAAACCACCTTCAAATTGAGACATCTTGGACTCACCACTTCTTCTCTTTCTAAGATTTTCCCCTTCTAGTTTCTCGGCATAAGTCATAAGCCAAGAACGATCCATATCACTCACTAGCATGGCGGTACAACACTCCTAATTAACCAAGTCAGGATTCCTCCGACACAAATTTGTTCATCCTTGATCTATGTTCGGCAACCAATTGTTGGGCATACTTGGAGATCTTGTTGAACTTGAGGGAATACTCCCTCACACTCATAGAACCTTTCTTAAGATTCATAAACTCCATCACCTTAGCCTCTCTTAGCTCAATAGGAAAGAACCCGTTGAGGAATATGGCTTTGAACTCATCCCAAGGAACAGTATTATTATTTCCCTTCTCCATCTTCCATTGCGTGAACCAAATTTAAGCCATACCTTTGAGTTGGTAGGCTAATTTTGATTTCTCCTCCGAATTGACCCCGATGATAGAAAGCACCTTATGCACCTCATCGATGAACTCTTGGGGATCCTCATCTGTGTTAGACCCATAGAACTCCAGAAGGTTCATTATAGTGAGGTCCCTAAGCCTTGAGGCCGGTGTGGGAGCATGATGGGATTGGACCCCTTAGTTCAATTGGTTATTCATAGTGTGGGCCAACATCATGATAGTATCTCAGAACATATCTTCGGAAACTCTCCCATCTTGAGGAGCTTAAGGAGCAAGAGAGGCCGGTTGGTCCTCGGGTATGAGGGCTCTCCTTATTCTTCCTCTTGAAATTGGTATGATTTAGAATAGCAAAGAGCATTCATTAGAGTAAAAGTCTTACCTTAACTTCTATAGAATGACATAGATCACGAAGAAGGGAAACATTTCCTAAAACGCCTCATATCCTCCTATTCATAATAGTGGCGCACTTTATAATCATGAATAAGACTCTAATCGACGCAGTGTGTTGGATTCCAAGGATGATTAACAACCTAGTTCTTTGATTCCAAGTTTGTCACAACCTAAGCCTAAGGCCTAGACGTGACACAACAACTGTTAAGTCCGAAGATTATCCAAACAAGCCTCTTGATCATAACATGCACACATCCTTGGTTGCGGAAGAAAAATAAACAATTACAAGAGCCAAGTAAAAAGGGAAGTAGGACTAAGGGAATATCTTTCATAAACATGGCAATATAAGAATAATCAAGCTTGAAAGCTTACGTAACATAACATCCAACAACACCTCTATATATAGAATGGAGCGGGGGCCAAGACACTCCCCGGGGACACCCTCGTAATAATAAGTTGTCCACATGAGAAAGAGTCTCAACACAGCAAGAAATAAGAAGATATTGTCCTTGGAGTTGAGGAGTCACCAAAGCTTGCTTCAAGGGATCGGACTATCTACATGAAGGAGTAGGATGATCAAATGGAGCTTCGGTTCCTACATGGTGTTATCATGTAGGTATAAAGTATGCGTTAGTAGGTTCGAATGTACTAAGTATCGGGATGCAATGCAATAAAGATATAGGCTGATGTAATCAAAATGCATAAGATATAGACAATACGTACAATCTCAATATGTCATGTATTATCAATGCTTTAAGTAAACATGCTTATGAAACAATTACCTTGCATGATATATAACATACATATGTGGGAGGAGACCTTAACCGACATAGACCGACTAGCTACAACTTGGAATCCAAGGAATGACACCCCTTTGGTCAGATGGACAGACATGACACCCCCTTGAGTAGGTGAAACAACTTGATTGATCGACTAGTGAGCAAGGGTAAAGTATCATATGGTGGCACATTGTTTAGAGACTAAAGGCTTTATATATGGACCCTATATGTAGAGCCCCCATCTGAAGTACTCAATCGGTGCTAAGTCTAATCCCAAGAAATAATTAAAATAATCATAAGTTTAATGACTTGTTGGATACATGAAACATGGCATGAGTAGCTCTTCAAATATGCTTGATCCCTAATGGTGAGCCTAACTTGAACATAAGAGTAAACAATCATACATGAACCCTTGTGTAAACATGAATGGCTCACAAGAGGTAAAACTCTTGAAATCGGGCACAACTTGATACATGTAAAATCATAGATAATTTCATGAATTAAATACATGCTTGAAAGCTCATAATCATCATGAAGTAATGTAACTTGTAAATCATGGAAATAACTTGAGAATTCTTGACATGATATTTTATCAAACACTTGGTGGGCACATGATACTTATTCAAATTTATGGAACCTAAGAGTATAACAAAATGAGTAAATCAATTCAAAATCAACCCACCAACAGTGTAGTAAAACCCCAAATTGGGTATCATAAGATCCATCTCAAAAGTTCATCACAATTCAGAGTTTTCATGGTTCAAATCATGCATAGTCTCAATAGTCAAAGATCAAATCATAATATAAGCTTAAAATAGATATTTATGCATAATCCACAATACTTGGTAAAAAATGGCAACATAAATCATGCTCATATTTCATAATAAAAGATACCCATAGGTAATACAATTCGAGATCATGCAATTTTCATAAAATAGGAAGGTTGAACTCCATGGGTGAAAGGACCTAATGGATAAAACACACATACCTTAAACTTGGAATTTCTTTGAGGTAAACTTGAAGGAGATTTGAACCTTGGATTGCGTTCTTGAGATCCAAAGTGAGCTTGAAATCTTTGAATTTGGATGAAAATTTTGATAAAGTATTGGAGATGTTTTAGAGAGGGTTTTGTGAGTTATAGACTTGAAAAATGGCTAAGTACATAAGATTTCACATTTAGATGGGTTATGACCCCAAATCCCTGGACAAGTCAGCAAAACTGGGGAAAACTTTTATATTGGTCTGTGCCCCAGGCGTGACGTGGATCAGATGCGCACTTTGTGAAACACTAGTTCGTGCCCTTGGCGCATTACAGCCAATGCGCGAATAGCCACTGAAAGTCAAAAATTAGCGAAAATTATTTTTTACTACGGGTCCTCTAAAATCCAGGTTATACCCATTTTCTACTCAATTTTTTCACCTGATCGAGAATATGAAGTTGAATTTTTGAAATCAAGCACGGATTTTAAGATATATAGAAATTACAATTTTGGGCATTTTAAAGCCATATGTGTGCATTTCAGTATGTAACTTCATTTTCGATCCCTTTCTCGAGCTTCTAGGATCTATTTTGGTCTCAAATTTTTATTGTAGACACAAGGTGATGTGGGTATCATTTTACAAGGATTTATTTAGAACTTTGGGCATGGACCCAACTTTTCCCCATTTTAGGAGAAGTTGATGTGATTTTGCACATTTTTCAAGATTTTACAGCTGAATCGACTGTGTTAACCTTGTGAATTTTATGTTGATAGCTGAGAAGCATCAAGAAACTATCAACAAGTGATAAGCTCGAGAAGACTAACCGGGAGCATGAGGGATCACCTTCTAGGTAGGCCCGAATGCCCGGAATCTTATTTTTCATATATCTAAAAAATTGTTCGTTATTTCAAAAATTCAACTTCATATTCTTGTTCAAGGGGTCACACTGAGTGGGAAATGGGTCTATCCCAAATTTTAGAGCAATCGTATCAAGATCAAAAAATCGCAAAAAATATGATTTAGGAGCGTCAACTTTGAAGGGTAGATCTCTTAGCACATAAAGAACTGGGTGGCACATGACCTACCAAATTAAAGCTCTTTGAAATAGCTTTTCCAACGCACTTGGATTCACCTCATTCAGAGTTCGGATGAAGAATTTATGCCCATATTCGTAGGATTTGTTTGGGTAGAAATGCAGATTTCCAGTGAGTAATTTGTCTCACCTTCACGATACGGACTAGTGTTATTTTGGTCCTATTTTTTTAATTTTGGTCCAAGGCTTTCAAGTCTTGGGTCTAAGGGTTCCCACTCTTGAAAATATATATACTTAGCCTTATTTCTCCCTCGTACCATCCTTAACATTCCCCAATATCCTCTCAAACACTTAGACTTATATTTCACCATAAGTTCAAGTCCCAAAACTCAAGACTAATCTTAAGGATTTCATCAATGATTTCATTCAAGCTTCAAATCTCAATCTCCAATCTTCTTCAAAAGTTCTCCAAAGTCAAAGTATGTGGTGTTGAACCATTGGGTCCATTCACCCATAACGTCCAAGCCTCCTTTTTATTAATATTGCATGAGTTAAACTTAATTTTACATGTGAGTATTTTATATTAAGAAATTTACTGCACAATGATTTTAGTTCATGGAAGTATGGTTGTTTTAGCATGTTTTGAGCTCCAAATCTTGGATCTATTGTTGGATTTGATGAGGGATTTTGATGTAAATGTCTTGGGAGTGTTTCAAGGTGTTGATTGATGATTTTACTATAGATTTCTGTGCATGATTTTATCTCTAAATTTTATGGTCTTTTACCCCCATTTCACACCTTCCAACTGTAGGATAAATGTTCGGCTAGGGCTTCTTGAGTAAATAAAGGTCCAAAGCTTGAAATATGATATGAATGATGTTATGATGATGAAATGAGCTTATGTATATAATTATTCCTATATGAAGTGTTGCACTAGAGCATACGATAAATCCTAAAAAGTGTTGCATTAGACCATACTCGATCTGGGGGGACAAGAGCCCGAGTAACCATGTTGGGGGTTTATACCCATCAACCATGCCAGGAGTTAATACTACGTCACTGTGTTGATAAGGTGTGATTATCATCAACCATGTGAGGGGTTTATACCACACAACCACCAAGGGGTTTATACCTTGAATAGCTAGCTTGGTCTCTTCTACACATATGAATTTGATATGAGCATGAGCTACTTAAACATGTTTTACTTATACATTGATCATACATGACATATTGTTATATTATGCCTATTCCCTATTGTTATGCATTTTGAGCATGATGTCTACCTCTTGTTGCATTGCATCCTACATACTTAGTACATTCAAACATACTAACGCATACTCTATGCCTACATAATGTTACCATGTAGGATCAGGAGCTCCTGTTGATTCTTCTTGTGGATAGACGGATTGTTCAAGTTAGCCTTTGGTGATTTCTCCGTTTCGGGGATAATGACTATTCTCTTATACTTTGTTCTAGTATTATCTTTCCTTTTTATGTATGTATTAGCTATGAGGGTGATCCCGGCTGCTTGTCTTGGCCCCCGCTCTTATCTTTGTAGTAGAGGTGTTGTTGGACATATTATGAATTATGCTTGAGCTTTGACTCACTTATGATTTTCAAGCTATTTAAGTATAAATCTCTCTCTCTCCCTTAGTCCCAATTCCCCTTGTTTATCTTTCTTATGTTGTTTTACATTGCTTCTGTGACCAAGGATGTGTAATGATATGCTATGAGACTTGTTTGGGGTCCCTTAAGGTTCCACATTCGTTTGTCACGTCTAGGCCGTAGGCTTGGCTCGGGACAAAGATGGTGTCAGAGCACTAGGTTGATAGATCATCGAAGTCCAACATACTACGTCAATTAGAGTCTTATTCATGGTTGTGTTGTGCACCATAACTATGAGTGGGAGGCTAGGAGACGTTTTAGGGAATGTTTCCCTCTTCATGGTCTATGTTGTGCTTTAGAAGCGAGATAGGGATTTCCCCCCTAACAAATATTCTTTGCTCTTTTAGTTGATCATGTCGCTCAAAGGAGGAAGGCGAAGGAAGGTAAGTAGAAGGTTTTGATTTTGATGGATCCAAGTTTCACTATTTCTTCTCCATTCTGTTAGTTGATTGTGGGGCTTCTTATGTACCCAAGTGGTTGTGTGGATCTTTGGTTTCTATTCTCTCGGTTGGGTATATTGTTGCTACAAAGTTCATACGTGTTGATCCAGGTTTGTATTGCATTAGGTATTGCTTTTTGGCTTGTTGGATTTGATGTGGTGGATTTTGATGTTGTACTTGGGATGAAGTAGTTGCATGTATGTTGTGTCTGCATGGATGGTGGGACCCGTAAAGTTAGAATCTGACTCCCTAATGTACCCGTCTTTGTGTAGGAGGTTGGTAAGTGGTAGCAAAGGAGGTAGGTCCATTCTTGACTTAAGGTACAATTGGTCTCTAAGGGGTTGCATTTTTTCATCTTGTTGGAATTGGAGGTTTTGAACCAAAGTTGGTTGTTTATAGAATTGTCGTTGATAACAGATTAGGCCTTGAATGTCCCTTTTCGATGATTGAAGTTGGGGTAGTGTCTTTTAGTTTAACTAGCACATCGGTTATGCCGATGAGTCCCATGAACAAAATCTTGAGTCTCTACTCTAATAGGCTTATGGAGGTTTTGGTGGTGATATGATGGTTCGTTCCCTAAAGAGGTAGTGTGTGTGAGTCATTTGAGGGTAGTACTCCAAAGTTTAAGGAAGGAGGTTGGATGCTAGATAGGAGAAATGGGAATTTTGGTTGTAAGAGGTTGCCATCCTAAGTCGTGCGGTGCTGGGTGATGGCATTAAGGTGGACACTAGTAAGACGAAGGTGATTAGCTATTAGACTAGACCTTGACTCCCTTGGGTGTTAGGAGCTTCTTGAGTTTAGCAGGCTATTGCCGGAGATGTGAGTATGTTCTCTTCCATTGTTGTTCCTATGACTTAGTTGACCCTATGTGAGACCAATGTTGTGATCGGCATTTTGAATAGGGTGATTTGATAGGTCTGGGAGTTGCTATTTCTTGTGTTATTCCTTGGTGCTAGTAGGATTCATGTGTATGTGGGTTGATCCTTGATCCCTTCCATTCAAGGAGACCCAAAATTATTTTCAAGAAAACCAACATGGATTTTACTTATTTTAATTTGGGATTTGAATATTATGATTCCTAAAATTTATTGACGCATGGGTAGTATTTATTTGATGATTTTAATGCGATTTAAACCATTATATAAGGATTTACTTTGGTTTATGAAGTTATAAGTATGCATGTTTCCTTTTTGAATTATTTATGCATGAGAGATTACACCATCATTTTAAATATGAAATTAATTATGTTTTCACTTTAACTTCATATTATAAATGTTGAACTTTAAATGGAGTCTTAATTATCCATGTTGTTTCCTCATTGTTCATAGAATATGCATTCATGTATATAGATTATTTTGAAAAATTATATTATGGTTAAGCCCAATTTCGTTTTATGGTATGATTTTGATAAAAGGTTGGTTATGACAATATTGTGATCACATATATGTCTTGATTTTTGGCTTCTTTAAGCATTTCGGGTGCATGGGCTATTCCTATGTATGCATGAGTATTATGACTATGAATTTATGATTTTGACATTTGAGCCTAAGTAAGAATTATTATGAATGGTGTTTGGCTTTTAAGCCCAATTGTGCATTGAAATGATTTGGAAACAAAATGACTATTTCCTCTTTGAAAATATGTATATGTATATTATAATTATTCTTGTGGGATGACGACATGGCGCCGATGGATAGAGAGGGGGGTCTATAAGGGTTTCCCCATGTTCTTGTTGCATAGAACCTTGTCTTGTGGTCTTGGTTGAACTTAGCTTGATAGGTTGGAAGTCTTGTGGTAGTTTGGGCTACTTGCACAGCATGTTTCTAATAAGTGTACAACTCGTAAGATTGTAATATGATAGGTAACGATGGTCGATCTATTTAGTCAACTACGATAGGTTAGTCACTTCTCTAAGATTGATCTTTGGCTCGGATTTTGTCCCCAAGTGAGGATGGGGGTAGGTGATATCCCTAAGTGTCTTTTTCGGACTAGAAGTGAGTATTTTGAATATTGGTGGAGTTGTTTGGTTGGCTTATGCATCCGTTGTGTTTATGAGTTTTATGAATAGGGTCTTAAAACCCTACCTTGATATGTTTGTGGTGGTCTCTAGTAATGAGGTATTGACTTGTTTAGAGCTTGTGAATTATTAGGGGTAGTGTTGCAAGTCTTGGAGGATGAGAGATTGTTTGCTAAATATAATAAGTGTGCATTGCGGGTAGTAAGGAGGTGGTTAGAATTCTTTAAGGATTATGAATGAGTGTGCATTATTTTCCCCCGCTAAGGAAATGTTGCGGTTGGTGCTCTAGGTAGCCTAACATGTTTGTTGATGGTGGCAAAGAGGAAACTAGTGGGGTCCATCGGTTGGCTAGATAAGGAGTGAAGTTGAAGGAAGTTTAGCATGTTAGTATAGTGTTCTTGATGGTTCCAAATCTTTCTGGGTTAAGAGGACTAGATTAGGCAAGACCTTGATTTACGCCTTACTAGAGTTGGAAGCTTTGGGTGAGAAAATGATAGAGTAGAGGTTGTCTCCCAAGAGGGAGATGGCGGTTATGGTACCAAGTAGGTTAGGTGTATTTATGATTGAAAATTGAATGGAGATTTGTGAGTCCTTATAGAGTGTAAAGGGAGGTTGGTAAAGATTGCTTAAAGTTTGGGGATTGCCTTTGGGTGTAGCTATGGTTCGTCCGGTTCTTCATGTTTTCTATGTTGAGGGGACATATTGGTGACTCTAGTATTATAGATCTCTTTGAGGTTGGGGTGTTTTGGAGGGTAAGTTGGCTTAAAAGAAGGTTCCAGTGGGGATGTTGGATGGATGAGTGGAGAAGCTGATTGACAATGACGTAGTGTTCTTCAAGGCCCCTTTGGAGGAGTCGTCTATTCGTTTGTGTCTCTCGGGAAGCCGGTGTGGGCATGGTAAAGCAACACCCATATTTCTTTCATTCTATTCAAGCTTATGATGACATGTCCAGCCCTTTTTTATGATTCCAAGTCTCATGTTTCAGCCCTTATGTAATTCATATGCATTCATGTTTAAGTTGGCAAGTTTATGATGATTTTACGCTTATGTTGGTATTTTGAAAATAGTGTTTTAAATTTTATTGTTGCATTCTTGTTGGGGTTGATCTCCTTAAGATTATTCTTCTCTTGTACGTTTCTTTGATATTTGGGGACGAATGTTACCAAGGGAGACATATTGAAACGACCCCAAAAAGTGCCCGAAAACGTGCCTCGGAAATGCCCGAAATCTTATTTTCCATATATCTAAAAACCCATTCATTATTTCAAAAATCTGACTTCATATTCTTGTTCAGGAAGTCAAATTGAATGGGAAATTGGTCTAACATGAATTTTAGATCAACCGTATCAAAATTCAAAAAACGCAAAATGCAATTTAGTATGGTCAACTTTGAAGGGGCATATCTCTTAGCACAGGAAGAATAGGGTAGCCCACAACCTACCAAATTAAGCCTCTTTGAAATAGCTTTCCAATACACTTGATTTCACCTCATTCTGAGTTTAGATGAAGAATTTATGCTCATTTTTGTAGGAATTGTTTGTGAAGAAATGGAGATTTCCAGTGAGTAATTCGCATCGCCTCTGCTATGCAGACCAGTGTTATTTTGGTCCTATTTTTTTATTTTGGTCCAAGACTTTCAAATCTTGGGCCTAAGGTGTTCCAACACTTGAAAATATATACACTAAGCCTTATTTAACCCTCATATCATCTTTAACATTCCCCAATATCCTCTCAAACACTTAGACTCATATTTCACCCTAAATTCAAGTCCCAAAACTCAAGACCAATCTTATTGATTTCATTCAAGCTTCAAGTCTCAATCTCCAATCTTCTTCAAGGGTTCTCCAAGGTCAAAGTATGTGGTGTTGAACCATTGGGTCCTGTCTCCCATAGTGCCTAAGCCTCCTTTTTACCGATATTGCATGATTTATTGATTTTACATGTGGGTCTTGTATATTGAGAAATTTACTGCATAGTAATTTTAGTTCTTGAAAGTATGGTTATTTTAGCATGTTTTGAGTTCCAAATCTTGGATCTAATATTGGAATTGATGAGGGGTTTTGATGTGAATTTCTTGGGGATGTTGCAAGTTGTTGATTGATGGTTTTAGTATAGATTTTCTTGCATGATTTCATCTCTAAATTACATGGTCTTTTACCCCCATTTCACAACCCCAAGTGTTTGATAAAATTTCCAGCTAGAGTTTCTTGAGTAAATGAACGTCCAAAGTTTGAGATTGATACGAATGATGTTATGATAATGAAATGAGGTTATGTATATAATTATCCCTACATAAAGTGTTTCACTAGAGCATATGACAAATCCTATATAAAGTGTTGCATTAGACCATACCCGATCCGGGAGGATAAAAGCCTAGGTAACCATATTGGGGGTTTATACCCATCAACCATAAGAGGGGTTTATACTTCGTCACCAAGTTTATAAGGTGTGATTATCATCAACCATGTGAGGGGTTTATACCACACAACCACCAAGGAGTTTATACCTTAAATAGCTAGCTTGGTCTCTTCTACACATATGATATTTGATATGAGTATGAGCTACTTGAGCATGTTTTACTTATGCATTGATCATATATGCCATATTGTTATATTATGCCTATTGCCTATTGTTACGCATTTTGATTATGATGCCTATCTCTTGTTGCATTGCATCCTACATACCTAGTGCATTCAAATATACTAACGCATACTCTATGCCTACATGATGTTACCATGTAGGAATCAGAGCTCTTATTGATTCTTCTTGTGGCTAGATGGATTGTTCTATTTAGCCTTTGGTGAGTCCTCCATTTCGGGGACAAGTACTATTCTCTTATACAATATTCTAGGACTATCTTTCTTTTATGTATGTATTAGCTATGAGGGTGATCCCGGTTGCATGTCTTGGGCCCCGCTCTTATCTATGTAGTAGAGATGTTGTTGGACATGTTATATATTATGCTTCAGCTTTGACTCGCTTTTGATATTGAAGCTATTTAAGTATAAATCTCTCTCTCCCTTAGTCCCAATTCCCCTTATTTGTGTTTCTTAGGTTGTTTTACATTACTGCTATGACCAAGGATGTCTAATGATATGCTATGAGGCTTGTTTGGGGTCCCTTCGGGTTCCCTATTCGCCGGTCATATCTGGGCCCTAGGCTTGGGTCATGACAAACGAATTTTAAGGTACAAGCACCTATTGATATTACGTGTTGGGTACCCCCTTGGTTACATTTTAGGTCTGAGACACTTTCACTTGTTCAGAGAGATTCGTCACACCAATTTTTCTGGGTCTGAGACCTTGTGATTATGGTAGGGAGTTCTTTCTCCAACCAAGAATTTGTCCCACTGTTATATATATTGAGGCACGAGGGTTAAGTGCCACGGCCTGACAAGATACCATGTTTTGGGTTGAGGACCTAGTTGATATGTGATACATTAGGTCAAGGAATTGATTGATTACCATTAGATCAATACAACTATACACACCCTAATTATGTGTAGGTGTACCCTTTGGGGTTATGGGGTCAAGGGGGCGTACATAAACAGACACAAGGACCTTACATCCACATATAAATTGACCCTTTGATCATGTGATATTGAGAGTTGGATTCCATGGTGATTCTGTCAATGAGATTGTGTGTGGGTGTACCTTTTAAGCTTATGGGGGACCAGTCGGCATATAGGCATATATATTAGAGACTTGCACCCGACTAGGGATAGTTATGGTATGGGCTGATGTGTTGTAAAAATACAGCACTTTTGATACTTAAAGCTTAGGATTTTGTGTTCTCACAATGTGATATTCATGGGTTTTATATATTTTGTGTTTAGATTTGAAAGATCATAGATTGGCTATGATTTAAGGTATAATTGCAGAGGATTGCTGGTTTTTGATGATTTGTGAGACCCTCTACAAATCGTAGAGCATTCTAAGAGTCTTGGAGGAAGTATCGTGACAAATTGTAGTGAGGGATGGATTTGCGATATTAAATCTACGAGATATCTATACAGATCGTAGAGCATTCTACAAGTTGTATAGATAGGTTTCGTAAGGATTTCCAGTAAGGGACAATTTGATGAAGTTGAAGTATATGAACATGCAGTATGAGTTGTGGATCAGTTTATGAGTTGTAAAGTAGTATCATAGCAGAGAAGTCCAAAATCCCAGGAGCTAACTACAAGACCCCGACTATAATCCATAAAAGACACTATGACTCATAGAGAGCTTACGTGGAGTTCACTGACCAGTTTTTCTATTTTATTTAGGACTTAATTATAATTACTACAAATAGTACCTTTAGGTTATTTTTTAGAGGAGGACTTCATTATTTAGAGTTTTTAGGGTTTGTACTCGTAGAACTCAACACTTGATAGAGAAGATCGTGAGAAACCACTTGTGTGTAAATTTGGTCTTTAATTTTGTGATTCTCATAAAACTTAGATTTTCTTGATTTTAATTCAATTGTGTAAGTGTTTAATTATGTCTTCTCCATTCATAATTTATTCATATACACATAGCATGAGCAGCTAAATCCACAACTAGAGTTGTGGGAACCATGAAGAACTAGCAAAGTAGACCAGGATAATTTGCAATTCTTTGATTGGGTATATGCATGTCTTAATCAATCCTCTTTGTTTTGCATGTTTTCTAGTGGTGGCTAGTATTAGAACTCGCCTATTGTTACTGACTTGACCAATGTAGTAATAAATTGGAAAAGATATTAATTAACAAGATTTGATTAATGTTTTCTCATCTAATCAACTGAACTAGGCCAAGGGGAGGTTGTACTAGGAATTATAGGTATGGTTAGTATTGCACACTATGGAGATGGGCCAAGTCACATAGTGAAATTCGCCTCTCACCTTTGACCAAAGGGATTGGTGAATTTAAATTACTATCATACATGCTATATACTAAATAAGAATTGGGTTATCCAGTGATACTAAGTAGGGGATTCATGGGAAACACAAATCCTAGTTGCTCTCCATTATTAGTTATTTTCGTGATAGTTAGTTTAGTTTATTTCTTGTTGATTATTGCAAACTGCCCCCTCCCCCGCCCCTCGAGGAATTGCGTTGGTTAATTACTCAGATTGCTTGTTGGTGAATTTCTCATGAGTCTACGTATTTCCTGTGGGTTCGCCCCTAACCATGGTTAGGTTTTATATCTTGACGATGACTGCTTTATCCTCTAAAAAGGAGGTGCAACTTGGCCGACATCAGAGATTTTGGAGCCGTTGTCGGGGAATATGGCTAGACTTACTTTGATTCATTAAGTAATTCAAGTGTTAAATTCTTAGTTCCCTTGTATTTTACTTATGTTTTGTTTTTGTTTCTTTGCAGGATGTACGAGTAGTGTATGCCTAACACTAAGAGTCAAGGCAATCCCTTAACTCTATTTGATCCAGAGATACAACGAATTATAAGGAGAATGGCCCAAGAAAATGCCAACAATGCGGCCAATGCAGACTTGAACTAGAATAATAATGATGATGATAGTGATGAGAAACCACCTCCTTTTGAGGATATTCCATAGCCTCGGGAGTTCAACGTTAATGCTTACCAATGGAATCATTATAAGTTGTACCCCATGGCTATGGATGACACTGGAGCCATTATGTTTCCACCACTACAGGCAGATCAAAAGTTCATAATTTCTAGTGGATTACTTCAAATGTTGCAGAACCATGGGCTATTTGCGGACTTACCATCAGAGGATCCACATAGCCACTTGCACAATATGGCATTTGTTTGTAATAGTATAATGGGAACATAAAATCTGTCTGTGGATGCTATGGGACTTCGTGTCTTCCCATTGTCTCTCTCGAGCAATGTTGTATTATGGCTATCTGAGCTCCTATAGAGTTCAATCACTAGTTGGGCAGACTTATAGAAGGCCTTTTCGGTGCGGTACTTCCCTACATCAAAGAAGCTCAAGTTGAAGGACTATATTACAACTTTGAGCAACTTCCTGGTGATTCAATAAGCACTACATGGGATCGGTTTACTAACTGTCTGAGGAGCGTCCATGATCACAAGATAGTTGATGATACCTTGGTGGAGATCTTTTATCGTGCCTTTGATAAGAACAGTCAGGCTTGTGTTAACACTATCATGAGGTTCATGTTTCTAGATCAACCATTAGTAAGGATTGCAAAGCATATGAAGCAAGTGGTTAATGAGATAGAGCTTCCATGAGGAGTTCATGTGCTATCAGTGTGGGTTCAAATAAAGACAAAATAAATGAAGAAATTATGTAGTAACTTGCTCAATTTTGCACAAGCATGGAGGTAGTAATCAAGTAGAACCAATAAAGAGTGAATATAGTAATTCATCAGTATCCACATGCACCCATGTACGAGGATCCATACTATTTGGAGAACTCTTATTTTGTGACTGATCAGACCAGAGTTTCCGGATCAACGCGCAAGGGACCAATTAGGACTATTGGAACCAAGGTCAAGGAAACCAAGGTTGGAACTATGGTAGAGATAGGGATTTCATAGAAAATCACAGTTACTACTATGATAGGAATAGGGACCCAAATGCAAGTTGGGGTCGCAGAGAAGGCTTCAAAAATGGTCCTTATGTCCCACCACACAATCAGGATGCAGGTGCAGGAAATTCTAGAATTGCAGAGATGTTTGATCACCTGAAGAAGGCTGAGATGCAGGGTGAGACCTTAAGGGGCATGAAAACTGAGATATCTAGTATTAATCAAAAGATAAAGTCTCATTTTGTGTCTATTAAACAGCTTGATGAATAGTTTGGTCAAGTGTCAACTTAGTTGAATCAACGTCAAAAGGGAACATTTCCTAGAAACACATTGCAAAATTCTAAGAATGAAGGGCAATATATAGCGTTTAAAACTACGAGTGGCAAGAGCACAATTGATCCTCCTATGCCGGTTGATGTAGAAGATGTTCATGAGGATATAATTGTAGATAAGAATGCAGATGAAGGAGATGATCGTGCCAAGGATAGGGTGAGTCAAGCAGCTGAAGCACCACAAAAGTTTAAGCCCATCCCTAGGATCCTCCTCCTTTCCCTTAAAGACTCATAAAGAGGGAGGATGAAGGCAAGTTCAAGAACTTTCTCTCCATCCTAAAGCAACTATCTATCAACATCCTGCTTATAGAGGCATTGGATAAAGTGTACGGTTATGCAAAGCATAGAAGGACTTGGTTACTAAAAAGAGCACCGTGAGTCAGGAGCT
The DNA here is from genome assembly GCA_011800125.2 of Solanum clarkiae. Taxonomy (NCBI): domain Eukaryota; kingdom Viridiplantae; phylum Streptophyta; class Magnoliopsida; order Solanales; family Solanaceae; genus Solanum; species Solanum clarkiae. Next base: position 68,934 of record JAABOM020037492.1, read on the forward strand.
TTCTCAAAAGCTTCAACATTGCAGTGCTATTACTATGGAGTCCTTGGTTCAGAAGCATAAAGATCCAGGTACTTTCACCAAACCTTGCACTATAGGTATATGGAGTTCACAAGGGCACTATGTGATTTAGGTTCCAGTATCAATTTGATACCCCTTGTGGTCTACAAGAAGCTTTGATTAGGATCCCCTACCCTTATTAGTATGTGGTTATTGATGGCGGATAGAACAGTGAAGAACCTATGGGGATACCCTATGATATTTTGGTTAAAGTGGAGAAATTCATATTCCCTGCTGCCTTTGTTATCCTTCATTTTGAAGTTGATTTTAAAGTTCCTGTTATCTTAGGAAGGCCCTTCTTAGGCACTGGTCGCACCACAGTGGACATGGAGAAGGGCCAACTCAAGTTTAGATTTTGAAAGGCATAGGCCGTCTTCAATATGTGTCAACAAATGGATAACAGAGTGGTTTCTATTATTGAGACTGCTGATGATGTTGAGCCAGAAGTCCCACTTGAGGTAAGATTAGGTGTTGACACTTTGGAGGCAGTATTGATGAACTTCGACAGTAATGGTATCCCATACTATGAGAAGATGATAAATGCTCCAGGGGTGTCTTATGGTCCTAGGCACCAAACTAAGCCAGAGCTAGATTTGCAGAACCGGGAGTTATGACCTACAAAACCTTCCATAGACGACCCACCAGTCTTAGAATTGAACGCCCTTCCAGCATATCTAAAATATGCATTTTTGGGAGCCAACAACACTGTGGCGGTCATAATAGCTATAAATTTGAGTGATGACCAAGTTGATACCCTTGTAATAGTACTCAAACAATTCAAAAAGGCCATCGAATAGATGATTTCAGACATTATTGTTATCCTACCTGGAGTTTGTACACATAAGATCTAGTTGTTCAAGGACTACAAGTTAAGCATTCAGCATCAAAGGCACCTAAACCCTCTTATGCAAGAAGTTGTGTGCAAAGAGATCATTAAACTATTAGATACAGGAGTAATCTACCTAATCGCCGATAGCGAAGGGGTGATCCTGGTGTAGTGTGTTCCAAAGAAATGGGGTATCATAGTGGTACCTAACACCAACAATGAGTTGATCCCATACTGCTAGTCACGGGATGGAGAGTGTGCATGGATTACAGAAAGCTCAATGCCTCGACAGAGAAGGATCACTTTCCTATGCTATTAATGGATCAGATGTTGGATACACTAGTGAAGAAAGGGTGGTACAACATTCTTAACAGGTATTCAGGCTATAATCATATTATCATTTCCCCACAGGACTAATAGAAGACCACATTTAAATGCCCTTATAGCACTTTCGCATTCAAGAGGATGCCATTCGAGTTGTGTAATGCCCCAGCGATATTTTAAAGATGTATGATGTCCATTTTCTCTTACATGGTCGAGAACACTATTGAAGTCTTCATGGATGATTTTAGTTTGGTTAGGAACTCATTTTTGGATTGTTTGAAACACCTGCATAATATGTTGCAAGGATGCGTAGAAAGTTATCTGGTACTAAATTGGGACAAGTGTCACTTCACGGTGAAAGAGGGTATTGTCTTGGGGCATAGGATATCTAGCAAAGGCATTGAGGTTGATAGAGCAAAAGCAGAGGTGACTAAGAAGCTCGCACTACCCATCTCAGCAAAGGGTGTGAGAAGTTTCTTGGGACATACATGATACTATTGGAGGTTCATAAAAGAACTCTACAATTTCACACCCATTGTGTAAATCATTGTAGAAAGATGCTAAGTTCATGTTTGATGATGCCTGTTTGAAAGCCTTTGAAGAGTTAAAGAAGAAGTCGTCTCATCACCAACTATTGTTGCTCCAGACTAGTCCAAGTCCTTTAAGATCATGTGTGATGCAAGTGGGGTTTCTCCAGGTGTGGTATTAGGACAGCATAAGGAGATGGTATTACATCCCATATATTATGCCAGCAAACCCCTAAATATAGCCTAGAAGAATTACACTATCACAAAACAGGAGTTACTTGCTTTAGTCTTTGCATTCGAAAAGTTCAGGTCATATCATTTAGGGGCCAAAGTAGTGGCGTGTATTGACTACTCCGCACTTAAATATTTGATGGCTAAGAAGGACAAAAAGCCAAGGTTGATGTGATGGGTGCTTCTCTTGTAATAGTTCAACTTTGATGTCATTGACAAAAAAGGAACTAAGAATCACATCATAGATCATCACTCTATATTGTAAGATGGAGCAACGATGAAAGTTAATGATGGAATGGAGATAAATGATTCTTTTCCTGATGAGAGTGAAACACTCCTTATGTGCTTCGAAATACCCCATAATAGTAATTTCCATATATCTTAAAATATGTGCTTGATTTTGAAAATTTGACTTTATATTCTTGATCAATGGGCAAAATTGAGTGGGAGATGGGTATAACCCGAATTTTAAAACACCCATAGTGAAAAATAATTTTTGCTAATTTTTCAATTTCCAACGTCTGTTCACGCCTAGGCCGCGATGCGCCTGGGGCGCGGATTAGTGTAAATCATGCTCCGTGTCTAGTCTGCGTCATGACTAGGGAGCGGACCAGTGTAAAATTTTCTCCAGTTTTCTTATTTTTTCCAAGGGCATTGGGATTATAGCTCAATGCCCATTTAAATGTGAAATCTACCATACTTAGCCATATTTCAACTTTATAACCCAGAAACCCTCTTTAAAACCTTTGCAAGACTTTATCAAATCTCTCATTCATATTCAAGTATTTCAAGCTCAATTTTCAAACTCAAGAACCCATATCAAGCTTCAAGTTTTCCTCAGCTCAATTCCAAGAAAATCCATGTATGAGTTATGTGGGTCATCATCCATAGGGCCTTTCACCCATGGAGCCCAACCTTCTGTTTTTATGAAAATTGCATGATTTCATGTTGTATCACTTATGGGTATCTTTTATAATGAAATATGAACATAACTTATGTTGGGATTTTATCAAATATTGATTGCTTATGCATGAATATTTATTTTAATATTACTCCATGAGTTGATTTATGGCTATTGAGATTATGCATGATTTGAGCTATGCGAAACTATGGTCTATGGTGAACTTTTGAGATGGATTTCATGATACCCAACTTAGGGGTTTTATTACAATGTTGGTGGTTTGATTTTGAATTGATTACTCTTCTTCTCATATTCTTGAGTCACATGATTTTGAACAAGTATCATGAACCCACCATATGTTTGATAAAATTACAAGACAAGAATTCTCAAGTTGTCGATGAACTATTACATGATTTACAAGTCAAGTGATTTTATGATGATTAAGGTCTTTCAAGTATGTATTGATTTCATGAAAAGTATCCATGATTTTACAAGTAACAAGTTGAGTCCTATTTCAAAATTTTTTACCTCTCGTGAGCCATTCATGCTAAGACAAGGGATCATGAATGATTATTATTTACTCTCATATTCAAGTTAGGCTCACTAGTAGAGGTCAAGCATGTGAAAGAGATACTCATTTCATGTTATCATGTATTACAAGTATTCATGTTATTATTAAACTTTTGATTAATTTTCAGGTATTCCGTAGGATTAAACTTAGCACCGATTGAGGCTTAAGATGAGGGCTCAACTCAAGGGAACCTTATATAAAGTATTTAGTCTCTAAACTATATGCCACCATAGGATTATTATATTTCCCTTACTACACTATTGGATCTATCTATTTTATATTATCATATTTTGTTTGCCTTGGCAAGTAGACCACACTTTGCGGGAGGGTGTCATGCCCGGCCACCTATACCGAGGAGGTGTCTTTCCTTGGATTCCAAGTTCTAGTTTTTTGGTCTATGTTGGTTAAGGTCTCCTCCCATATATGCATATTATCATGTGCTAGTTGAGTGTTCTACATGCAAGTTTTATTACAAGCATTGATCATACATGTCATATTGAGATTGTATCAATTGATTATATCTTATGTATTTTGAATATATTGTCTTATGTCTTTATGGCATTGCACCCCTCATACTTAGACGTTCATATGTATTAATGCATACTCTATGCCTACATAATATCACCATGTAGGAACTGGAGCTCCTTTTGATCATCCTCCTCCATATGGCTAGTTCGATCATTTTGAAGAAAGTTTTTGGTGAGTCCTCAACTCCAAGGAAAGTACCTATATTATTCATGCTATGTTGAGACTTCTTATTTATGTTGTATACTTACTATTATGAGGGTTAGCCCGAGAAATGTATTGGCCCCCGCTCCATTTTAATGTGGACGTGTTATTGGATACTAAGTTTGTATTTGCTTATGAGCTTGACTCTCTTTATATTTCTCTGTTATTGAAAGACTTCTCTTAGACCTGCTTCCTTTTTTGTATTTGGCTCTTTTTGATGTCTATTTTTATTTCCGCAACTAAGGATGTGTACAAGATATACTAAGAGGCTTGTTTGGGTTGTCTTCGGACTTCCCATTCTCTATGTCACGTCTAGGCCCTCGGCTTGGGTTGTGAAAAGCTTGGTATCAGAGTATTAGGTCATTAATGGTTCTCGAAAATTCAACACACCACGTTGATTAGAGTATTATTTATGGTTGTGAAGCATGCCATAACTATGAATGGGAGGCTATGAGGCGTTTTAGGAAATATTTCACTTCTTCATGATCTATATCGTGCTTTAGAAGTAGAGATAAGGATTTTTCTCTAACGAATGCTCTTTGCTCTTGAAGATCATGTCAATACCAAGAGGAAGGCTATGGAGAGCCCGTACTCCCGAGGAATAATCGGCGCCTCCCACTCCTCAAGCTTCTCAAGATGGAGGGATAGCCCAAGATGAGTTCTGGGATGCCATTACTACGTTGATCCATGCTATGACCAACCAATTGAACCAAAGGTCCTAAGATCCTCATCCTCATACTCTGGCCTCGAGGGTGATGGATTTCATAAGGATGAGCCCTCAAGAGTTTTATGGGTCCAAAGCAGAGAAAGATCCCCAATAGTTCATTGATGAGGTGTATAACGTGCTATCTATCATGGGGTAAATTTGTAGGAGAATCTGAAATTGGCGAGGTACCAACTCAAAGGTGTGGCTTAAATTTTGTTTGCTCAATGGAAATTGGAGAAGGAGAATGATAATGTTATTCCTTTAGGAGAGTTCAAAGCTTCCTTCCTCAACCGATTCTACCATATTGATTTTATAGAGGCTAAGATGATGGAGTTCATTAATCTTAATCAAGTTCCATGAGTGTAAGGGAGTATGCCCTCAATTTCAAGATGCTCTCTAAGTATTCTCCTCAATTGGTTGTTGAACCTGGATCAAGGATGAACAAATTTGTCTTGGGAGTGTCTGACTTGGTAAATAAAGAGTGTTGTATCATTATACAAGTGAGTGATATGGAATTGTCTTGTCTTATGGCATATACCAAACAACTTGAAGGGGAGAACCTTGGGAAGATAAGAAGTGGGGAGTTTAAGAGGGCTCGGTTTGAGGGTGGTTTCCAAGGTACCAAGGGTAGGCGTTCCTCAAAGGCCAAAAGTTCCAAGGTCAAGGGTCCTCCAATGCTCCAAACTAAAGTTTGCTAATAATGGGGTGTCTAACCCAAGGTTCCAACGTGGCAATGGTGGGATGACCGATCCTAAGTGCCAAAGGTGAAGGAGAAACCATGGTGGTTCATGTTTGAATAATCCTAATGCTTGCTTTGGTTGTGCCGAAATAGGTCAGAAGGTTGTTGATTGTCCTCACCTCAAAACAAGGGTAGAGATGGTCATCCTCAAGGCCAAGGTGCTAATGTGAATTAAAGGGCAAAGGGAGGACTATAAGAGAGGTACTCCAAGACAAAATATGTTCTATGCTCTTCAAGGAAGGCAAGGAGTGGATACGGTGCCTAGTGTTGTCACTAAAATATTAGAGATTTTTTATTATGATGTGTAAGCATTGATAGATTCGGGTGCCACTCTTCCTTTCATTACTCCTTTTGTTGCCAAAAAGCTTCATGTGTATCTTGAAATGTTGTGTGAACCATATAAAGTGTCTACCCCCATTGGTGAGTCCATTATTGCTAAAAGAGTCTATAGAAATTGTCCCGTGTCTATGTTGCATAAAGTCTTACCTTGTGATTTCATTGAACTTGACATGTTGGATTTTGATATCATTCTTGGGATAGATTGGTTATATGCATATTAAGCTTCCATTAATTGTACGACATGTAGAGTGAGATTCTAATTCCCTAATGAGCCCATATTTGAGTGGGAAAGTCAAAATGTGGTATTCAAGGATAGCTTTATTTTTTGTCTTAAAAATCAAAAATTGATTGCTAAGATTTGCATTTACCATCTTGTGAGGGTTAGGGATGTTGAGTCTAAAGTCTTTCCTATCGAGTTGGTTATGGTGGTCAATAAGTTTCTTGATATCTTTCTCAATGAGCTTCCTGATGCTCCACCCCCAAGGAAAATATACTTTGGTATAGACCTACTTCCCAATATACAACCTATTTCCATTTCCCCTTATCATATGGCCCTGGTAGAGTTGAAAGAGGTGAAGGACCAATAGAGGGATATTTTGGAGAAAGGTTTCATAAGGCTTAGCAAGTCACCTTGCGGTGCACTGGTGTTTTTTGTAAAGACAAAAGATGGTTCTCTTAGAATATGCATTGATTACCATTACTTAGTAGAGTAACCACAAAGAACAAGTATCTTCTACCAAGGATTGATGACCTTTCTGATCAACTTCAAGGGGATAGTCACTTTTCTAAGATTGATCTTTGGTCCGATTCTACCAAGTGAGAGTGAGGGAGTGTGAATTCCCAAGATGGCTTTTCGGACTAGGTATGGGCATTTTGAATTTGTTGTGATGTCTTTTGGATTAAGTAATGCACCAGTAATATTTATGGATCTCATGAATACGGTCGTCAAACCCTACCTTGATATATTTGTGGTGGTCGTTATTGATAATATATTAATTTATTCCTGGAGCAAAGAGGAACATGTGAATCATTCAGGAGAGTGTTGCAAATCTTGAGGGATGAGAGGTTGTTTTCTAAATAAGAGAAGTTTAAATATTGGTTGCAAGAGGTTGCATTTCTTGAGCATGTGGTGTTGGGTGATGGCATCAAGGTGGATCCTAAGAAGACGGGGGTGATAAGGAATTGGCCTAGGCCCTTGACTCCGATGGATATTAGGAGTTTCTTAGGTTTAGTGGATTACTACCAGAAGTTTGTGAATGGTTTCTCTTCTATTGCTTCACCTATGAATAAGTTGACCCAAAAGAAGGGAAAAAAATTTTTGGATCAATGAATGTGAAAAGAGTTTTCAAACCTTGAAGGACAAACTTATCTCTGTTCCTATTTTTGCCTTACCAAAAGGGTTAGAAGGGTTTGTGGTTTATTGTGATGCTTCAAGGAATTGTTTGGGGTGTGTGTTGATGCAAAATGGCAAGGTTAGAGCATATGCCTCTAAGTAACTTAAGGTGCATGAGAGAAATTATCCCACCCATGATCTTGAATTGGTAGTTGTGGCGTTTGCTTTGAAAATTTGGAGTCATTATTTTTATGGGGTTCATGTTGATGTGTTTACCGACTACAAGAGTCTCTAATATATGCTCACACGAAAAGATCTTAACTTAAGGCAAAGAAATGGTTAGAATTCCTTAAGGATTATGACATAAGTATGCACTATCCTCCCCGCAAAGCTAATGTTATGGTCGATTCTCTAACTAGAGTGTCCATGGGTAGCCTAGCTCATACGAATGTTGGTAACAAGGAGGTGGCTAGAGAGGTTTACCGGTTGACTAGGTTAGGGTTTAGGTTGAATAAAGTTTAAATTGGTGGTGTGATGATTGTTGATTGTTCCAAATCTTCTTTGATTGAGGAATTCAAGTTAAAACAAGACCTTGACCCTGGCTTGCTAGTGTTGAAGGCTTTAATGAAAGATGGTAAAGTGGAGGTTTCTACCAAAGGGGAGATGGTGTCCTTAGGTACCAATATAGATTGTGTGTGCCTGATTTTGATGACTTAAGAGAGTTGATTTTTAAACAGAGGCTCATAATTCATCCTATTCTATTCACCCAAGTTCCACAAAAATTTATAGAGACTTGAGAGAGGTGCATAGGTACAGCGGTATAAAGAGAGATATTGCAAAATTTATAGTCGATTGTCATAATTTCCAACCAGTGAAAGCCTAACACCAAAGGCGGGGAGGCCTAGCCCAAGACATCAAAATCCCTACTTGGAAGTGGGAAGAGATCAACATGGATTTTGTGATTAGTTTGCCTAAAACTAGGAAGCACTTTGATTCTATATAGGTTATTGATGATAGGATGAAAAAGTTGGCTCACTTTCTACCGGCTAAGACAACTTGTAGTGCCGAAGATTATGCCAAGTTGTATATTCATGAGTTGGTTAGATTGCATGGGGTATCCTTGTCTATCATTTTAGGTCATGGTGCTCAATTCACTTCTCATTTTTGGAGATCCTTCCAAAAGGGTCTTGGTACCAAGGTCAAGCTTAGCATGGATTTTCATCCTCAAACGGATGGCCAAACTGAAAGGACTATCCAAACTCTTGAGGATATGCTTGTGTATTGTGTTTTGGAGTTTAAGGGTAGTTGGGATGAATATCTTCCACTTATTGAGTTTACTTACAACAATAGCTACTACTCAAGAATTGATATGGATCCCTTTGAAGCTCTATATGGTAGGCATTGTAGATCCTCGATTGGTGGTTTAATGTGGTGGAGATGGATTTGTTTGGCCCAAATTTGGTTATGGAAGCTTTGGAGAAGGTGAGGTTGATAAGGGAGAGGTTGAAGATGACTCAAAGTAGACAAAAGTCCTACTCTGATGTGAAGAGAAAAGATCTTGAGTTTAATGTTGATGATTGGATTTACTTGAAGGTCTCACCTATGAAGGGTGTGGTCCAGTTTGGCAAGAAAGGTAAATTGAGCCCAGGATTTGTGGGACCTTATAGAATTTTTGGGAGAATTGGTAAGGTTGCATATGAATTGGAGTTTCCTATAGAGATGAATATGGTTCATCTAGTCTTCCATGTATCTATGTTTAGGAGATGTGTTAGTGACCTAAGTGCTATAGTGCCCTTAGAAGTTGTGGGTGTTCTAGAAGATAATTTGACCTATGAGGAAGTCCCGGTGGAATGTTGGATAGGCAAGTAAAAATGTTGAGGAACAAAGATGTAGCATCCATCAAGGTTCCTTGAAAGTGCTACATAGGAAGCCGAAGTAGACATGAAAAATTGATACCCATACCTCTTCCGCTCTACTCAAGTCGAAGGTAATAACTTCAGTCCCATCTATGATTTCTAGTCTTGAGTTTTAGACCTCATGTCATTTTTGAATGCATTCATGTTCATTGTAACAAGTTATGGTGATTTTTGACATTCATGTTAAGACTTTTTGAAATTGATGTTTAGGTGTATTTGCTACATTCATGTTGGGCTGAGAACTCTATAATTACTTCTCTTACTCATGTTTCTTTTGCATTCGGGGACAAATGTTCCCAAGGGGAGATATTGAAACACCCCTCAAGTGCTTTGGAATGCCCCATAATCGTAATTTTGATATATCTCAAAATCTATGCATGATTTCGAAAAATGACTTCATATTCTTGATCAGGGATCAAAATTAAGTAGGAACTGGGTATAACTCAGAATTTAGAAGACTCGTATCAAAGTAGGTGGAGGTCATGGATCTACATAACAATGAGGGTAAAATTGTCACAATATTTATGAAAAAGAACTTTTGCTCAAGGTTTGGCATCCCTCGAGCAATTATTAGTGATGAAGATTCTCATTTCTACAATAGGCTTTTTAAAGATTTTCTAGAGAAGTATGAAGTGAAACATAGAGTGGCGACGCCTTATCATCCTTAGATGAGTGGGCAGGTAGAAATGTCCAATATTTCAGATTCTATCAAAAACTGTGAATACAAACTGGACAGATTAGTCGCGAAAGCTGGATGATGCATTATGGGCATACCGAACAGCATTCAAGACTGCTATAGGCATGTCTCTCTACCAACTTATCTTTGAAAAAGTATGTCACTTGCCAGTGGAGCTTGAGCATAAAGCAATATGGGTATTCAAGAAGTTAAATCTGGATTGGAATTATGTAGCAAACTCTAGGTTGAGCCAATTTAATGAGCTTGACGAATTACAATTGAAAGCATATGAGAGCTCAGCCTTGTATAAACAGAGAATGAAGATCAATCATGACCGCCTCATAAAGAATCACCAATTTGCACCAGAGGACTTGGTGCTGTTCTACAATTCTAGACTAAAGTTGTTCCCTGGGAATCTCAAATCCAGATGGTTGCAATCCTTCCAAGTAGCACGTGTCTTTGATCAAGGGGCCACAGAATTGGAGAGACAAAATGGAGGAATTTTCAATGTAACTAGCCAAAGAGTCAAGTCATACCTTGGAAATGTTGGAAGAGATAAAGACGGTGGAGTAATTGGATTTTGGGGAAGTCTGGGTACTCAAGCTATCTATAGTGTGTCGCAACAATAAATCAGGTGCTGCTTGGGAGGCAACCCAAGGCGGACCCTGGTGCTTAGGCACCCAGGTATGTTTTTGACCCCTTTAAATTCTATTTTTGTTTGATTTGTGCATTGAGGATAATGCACATCTTTTTTCATAGAGTGTGCGTAGTTATGACCCTTAGTGAAGTCTGAGTAGCTTATTGTATATAACTACCCCAATTTTTATCCTAAGGTTTTTTTGTCTGTGTTCTTTTTTCTCGTGGATATTTACTTTCTGTTGAACTGACACATTTAAGATGTTTAGACAATATTCGTAGCATAGGATATTAGCACTTATGGCATATAGCATGATTCTTTATGTTTTCTTTTTTTTTTTTTTTTTTGAAAAGTGGTACCCATCAAAAATTTTGATTAGTAATTAGATAGTAACCATGCATGTTTAGTTTTTTGAAAATATTTGTTCTAATAAAGTGAGGATAAATTGAGATGAGAAGTATGGTCTATGAGTCTTTTGTTGATAATGTATGTTGTGCCATGTGAGTGTGAGCTTATTTTGCTAGATTCATGTATTTTGTGTTAATTTAGAACTTGCCCTGTTATTTTCAGTTAGACTTTATATTGAATCGATTAGGAAAGGATCTTAGACCATTGTTCTTAAATAGTCCACTTTAGCCTAAAATTAACCAACAAAATGGTTATATATCCCTTCTTTAAAATGTTTGAGCCTTACATGTACCACTTCTTTCTAAACACCTAATTAACCTAGCCTTATTTAGTGAAAATTTTGGAATCATCACTGGTCATTCCTTGAGCATTGTGAATCTTGAATGAGACAAAAAGCCTAAGTTGAGGGTGTCTATCAAAAGTGGCTCTGGTTCGGGGAATAGATATTGTGCACCTTAACACAGGCTAAAAGCCTAAGTTAAGGGTGGCTGGTGTAAGGATAAAAGCACAAAAATAAAGGGGCAAATTAGGAATGAGAAAAAACAAAGAAGAGAGAAAAATCATGTATCGGGTGCATAAAAAATAAAGGATGCCTTATATTGAGCTAAAACGAAAAATGAAGAGTGCAAGCAAGGCAAAAGCTAAAAAAAAATGAGAAAAAAGTGCCTGGAAAAGCTTCAAAAAGGAAAAAGGGAGAATAAGGTGAAAATAACAGAATTGGTGAGGCAAAAGTGTAGAAAAACACAGTTTTAAGGAGGCCTTTAGTCGCTATGTTCCAAAAATATCATGCCAAAGTCCCCCGAGGCCATGCTACAAGCCTAGAAAGTCATAATGTGATCCTAGTCCAGTTAGTTGTAGGCCTGAGTTATGAGTATAGGGGTATGCCTATGGTATTAGTCATTATGGATGAATATCTTTTGTGAGAGTGAGTGTTTCGGATAGTCCCAAAGGCTAAATTTGAAATCATCATTGAATGTCATATATAGGACTTCTTTTTAGGGAACTTGCATCACATTGTTGGCATTTGACTTGTTCAGTGATTATGAACTATTGGTAATCCCTTGCTTATCATAGTTGTGTTGTCATATGCACCGATGTTCCTTGGTTTCCTAAATAGCCATCTGATCTAGTTTTTGAAAAGATGGTGTGGGTATCTCAATTTGCGATGGATATGATGTCTGCCATCGAGTTAAGGCTTGTATATTACTGTATTGTCTGTATAGATTGAGTCGTCGCTTGAGGACAAGCAACAATTTAAGTTGAGGGTGTTGATGTCTTGTCAAACTACAACACTTTTGATTCTTCAAACTTAGGATTTTGTGTGTTTTTAATGTGTTATTTAGGGGTTTTATATGTTTTTGTGTTTAGATTTGCAGGATCACAGGTTCGCCATGATTTGGGGCAAAATTCCAGAAGACTACTGGTTTTTGATGATTGACAAAACGCTCTACGGATTATAGAACATTCTACGAGTTATGGAGAAAGTCTTGCGAAAAATTCCAGTGAGAGATGGATTCTGAAGATCAAATCTACAGAGACATCTATACGATTCGTAGAGCATTCCATGAGTCACAAACATAGGTTTCCTAAGGATTTTCAATAAAGGAAAATTTGATGAACTTGAAGTCTATCAACACGTAGTACGATTCGACAATTAGTTTACAAGTCGTAAAGTAGTGTCGTAGTAGAGAAGTCCAAAATCGCAGGAGCTTATTACAATACCCCCACTACGAGCTATTAGAAGACACTATGAGTCATAGAGAGCTTTCATAGAGTTTGCCGACCAGTTTCTCTAATTTATTTAGGACTTAATTATAATTACTATAAATAGTACTTTTAGTTTATTTTTCAAAAGAGGATGTCATTAATCAGTGTCTTTAGGGTTTGTACTCGGAGAACTCAATTCTTGAGAGACAAGATTGTGAGAAAATACTTATGGATCTCATTCATCTTGATTGAGGAGTTTCTTACTGACTGCTAAACCTTCTCTACTTTTGAAGATAGACTGGAAAGCAAGCAATTTGATTTTCAATCTTGTCATTCTAATCAATCTTGGATTTTCTTGATTTCAATTCAATTGTGTAAGTGTTTAATTATGTCTTCTCCATTCATAATTGTTTCATCTACACAGAGCATGAGTAGCTAAATCTACAACTAGGATTATGGGAACCATGAAGAACTAGCAAAGTAGACCTGGATAATTTGCAATTCTTTGATTGGGTAAATGCATGTAATAATCAATCCTCTTTGTTTTGCATTTTTCTAGTGGTGGCCAGTAAAAGAACTCGCCTAGTCCTACAGACTGATCCTAGGTAGCAATGAATAGGAAAATATTGATTGACAGGATTCAATTAATGTGTTCTCATCTAATCAACCCAACTGAGACAAGGGCAGGTTGTACTGGGGCTTATAGGTAATGGTTAGTATTGCAAACTATGGAGAAGGGCCAAGTCGCATAATGAAATTCGCCTCTCACCTTTGATCAAAGGGCGTGATGAACTCAAATTATCGTCTTGCATATTATACACTAGACAAGAATTGGGTTATTAGGTGATACTAAGTTAAGGATTCATAGGGAACACAATACCCTATTTGCTCTCCATTATTGATTGTTTCTATGATAGTTAGTTTAGTTTATTTTCTTGTTAATTATTGCACCCCCCCCCCCCATTCGTGGAATTGAGTTGGTTCATTACTCAGATTGCTTGTTGGTGAATTTCTCATGAGTCTACGTATTCCCTATGTTTTCGACCCTAATCTTTGGTAGGTTTTATATCTTTAAAGCGACCGCTTTATCATCTAAAAAAAAGGTAAAATTTGAGAGACATCATGGGCCTCCTTATATTTCGTCAATTGTTATTGTTGCATACTACTTGGGTTGGTTCAATTAATGTTCGGTGATAGTCCAAACACGTTTACACCTTGATCTGAGTCGCTATTTTCTAGACTTATTCCAATTCCCTGTATTTGAACTATATATATTTACAGTATTTCACTCGATTGGCCAATGATGCCTACTGAGTGCGTGTTACTGGTACTTATCCCTACATTTCTACATTTTCCCATAATGTAGGTCCAGGTACAATCTTCGATCGCTGATATGGGGGTTTGTGAGTGGTTCAAGAGACATTGGTGGACATCAGAAGATCTAGACACTCGGCAATCTCCTTCCTTTTTTATGTTCATCTTTTGTATCCAGAGATTAGCCTTGTACAGTGTTTTAGCTTGTACATGTAGGAGAATTCTTCGTTATCTATCTTATTGTTATTATGTGTGTGTGTGTAGATACATGAGTGTGTCACACTCATATATCTTGTACAGTGTGTGATTGTATCTATCATACCTCTGTACAGTTGACTTCTAGGGTCTGGTTAGAGAGTTTTGTTTTGTTCAGACATATCTAGTATTGTTGTGGTTAGTCATTCAGGACAAGTGCCCTGGGGTTGGGAATTCGCTTGCCTATAAGTGGGATCTCATCGACGTCATCATGATTGGAACCGGATCGTGACAACAATTCATGACTTTGATCTTGGGAATCACTTAATAAATCAATTATATCTATATAGGATTGATATCAGTAACAAACATTTCACAATATAAAGTAACATCATCAATGATATACTAAATCATGAGTTTAGTTATCACATTCTACCATGTAGTCATCTCATTACCTTATCACATATGTCAAGTCATTTCATGAATACTTCACCTATTTTGAATCCCTATTACCTCTAATACACAAAGAAGGAAAATACCAAATTTAAATAAACTCAATAAAGTATAGGAATCCACCTGTCTCGCTAAAGTCAAGAAATCAATCCAACACTTGAGCCTTCCACTTTCAATTATTCCCAAAACACCATAATATATTCATGTGTTGATTCACAATTGAATTCCAAGTTTAATGATCCAAAATCATGAAATTTGAGGAAAATGCGCAAAATGGCTCAAAAATCCAATACTAGAAAAGGGTTGAAATTGAAAATTTTTTATGTGAAAATGTTCCTTAGGACATTAGAGAAACGGACTATGAAATGGAGTTAAATTCACTTCATAATTATCATTTTCGTTAAATATGATTCATGAACAAAATCCCCAATTTTCCATTCAAATTCCTCAATTTGATGTTAAAAACAATAAATAATGAATATGCTATGATGATTGAACTTTAAACTAACTTACTTGATCAATTACACTTTTAAGAACACTTAAATATCACCTTCCATGGGCTCTCCAAGTCTGAAAAAGAAAAAAGGGCTATAAATCTTGAGAACAGACCTAAAATCAAATGTCAAATATAACAAAAGCAGCCTAAGGGTCGCTTAATCAACACCACGAGAAAGTGCAAGCATTGCTTTTTCATTGGAGTAGTCACTTTTGCAACCATCTACTTTTTCGAAGGTAGATCACTTGAGTGATTGTCACTTAAGCAGTCAAATCCAAGTTTAAGGGATGCCTAGGTACCATAACACAATAAAGAGATATCAGTCAACACAATAACTCAGAATCAACCTTCGAGATTCATTTAGAATCTTATCCACACAAAATTTATATTCATCTCCACTAAATTTGACATGTCAGACTCAATGAAATCATCAGAAATTGAACCCAAGGCCTCCTTGACCTAGACTCATGTTAATTGCAACTTGGACAACATAGGCACTAAAACTACAAAAATGCTATTAGATGACCCAAAATTTATATCAAAAAGCACATTCTAGAGATAAAATCACCTCCTAGATCCAATGGTATCATTTGAAATCTATTCAAGCACATGAACTCGAAATATTGACCAAAGTCAAACTTCTCTTAAAAATCAACTAAACATCAAACATCGGGCCTCAAATCCACATAACAACTCCAAATCTGATTTCAACAGATCTCCTAGATTGATTTCCATTTTTTAGAACTGATGAAATTTATGAAATTATATTCTGAGACTCGAAACTCCAAAGTAGCCCAACAATCCAAATTAAGCAACTTGAGCATTTAAAAACTCGACTATTTAATAAAAACTCAACTTTTTACAAAATTTTCAAAAAATCAACTTCCACAATCAATCAAATAGCACTTGGGACAACTATCAGTATAAGTAAAATGATGAATTTTTTAAAAATATGAAAATAACCTTGAGGATCATTGGAACCATCATGACTTGATAGATCAGATCATGATATATTCCTTATTAAATATTTCAATCAGTTAAAAAGTAGCAGTTAAATTAGTTCCTTTTACTCTTATTGGATATTGTCTTAATTGATATTTTAAAATTCTCAGTCACTACATTTGCTTAAATTTATATATGTAATTCTATTTTGAAAATGCTCAAATTTTTTCAATCTTTAACATTATGATTTGTTGACTTACAATAAACTTCATCTAATTTTGGATAAATTGTGTTACAGGCCATGATTTGTCATGTTATTGGTTGTTGAACTTTTACTAGTTTCAACCAAGATGAGTATACTTATTGTCAGTTTTTATATATACAAGCTTTGAAGCATAATTGCTTTCTTCGCTTGAGTATATCACACCTAATACGCTTGGCCTACACATCTTGATTTAAATAGTCAAAGTCAATTATTAAAATAATTTGAGCAAAGTGTGTCACAACATTATAAAATTTGTTTTGTGTTTCTCATAAAAATCTGTAACCACATTTAGTCAAAATAAATATTATTAACGTGACCAAAACTCATTTAGCATTTGAGGTACTTGTTCATGTCAAATAAATGTGGATACTAAAATAATAAAAATTTTATCATAATTATCCTGAAAGAAGGACATAGCATGACAATAAAGTTTATGTTTTTATTTAATTAAAATTAGTATGATAGTCTACAACTAATTTCTCTTCTTCTTGAGTAATTTTTGATAAAAGAATAAAATTTATGTTTTTATTTTCCTAGGATGTGTCAACAAATTATATTGATCAGTGTGTTGTGTCACCATTTTATATTCGTTCACCTGAAAACTAACTAAAAAGAATATTAAATATAACCAGAGTGACAAGTTGGTGTAGATTATATATTAACTAAAATACACTGAGATATGATTTTGTTTTTAAGATATTAAAAAGTAGTATAAAAAATAAGCTAAATATGATCTCTTCCAAAATTGGAGAAAATAATAATGTACTTGTATAAGTGCTGCAAAAATTCTATTCTATCAGATTTCACTATTTTAATATCCAATGAATATTTGTATTTATTAGAAGAATAAGCCATGTAATTATTTTTATTTTATGCACAATCAAATATAATAAAAATTTACATTAAAAAAATTTAGCGAATATTTAAAGTATGCTCATGTTTTAATTTTTATTTATAAACATTCATAAAATAAACTATTTTTTTTTTAACTTTCTACGAAAAATATGATTATACAAATGCATATCATATAACACAAAGACCATCTTTTATGGGTAGTAATAATATAGATTTAGACTACACTAATTTTTTTCCTAATAAGAAATGATTGACTCAAGAAAGTTAGTTAGGATAAGATTGGAGCCACGAACTTCATATATTTCAAAGTGATAAGACCAAATATTTTTATCTAATATTCCCCTATTTGGTTTTATTCCAAAACTTGAATTTCTATTAACTAAAAATTCTTAGTTCAAATATTTAAGAATTTATAAAATCTAAATTTTTCTATAAATAGGAGTCTATTGAAGGCAATCAAAATAACAAAAAAACTATTTTTAAAGAAACACATTTCTCCTCCTCCTCCTCCTAATTTTTACCATGCCAAGAAAGAAAGTGGAGTTTTCTTTCATTGAAAATGATCATGAGAGAAGAGTCTCATAGAGAAAAAGAGAAAAAGGGTTATTAACAAAGGCGCAAGAACTTAGAATTCTTTGTGATGTTGAAATAGCTGCAATCATTTTCAGTCTTTACAAAAATGAATCTACAGTCTTTCCAGATCGGGATTCTGTAGTCAATACCCTTACAAAGTTTAGGGAGTTGCCACCAACTGATAGATCCAAAAAGATGATGACAAGGAATCAGTTCATCATGAAAAGGATTGCGAAACTGAACAAAAAACTAATAAAATTAAGGAAGGAAAATAGGGTGAAGGAATTCACAAATGAGATGTATGAAGTGCTCAAGGGAAAAGAGATTCCTGTTGACATGCAGGCTTGTGATGTCAACGATCTTAGTTATATTATCAAGAGAAATTTTAAAAAGGTTCGTGAAGCAATTAAAGAGAAGATTGGTGAAGAGGAATCTACATCAAATATCCCTCAATCCATTGTTGAACCGATGATACCTAGTTGGACCAACATTGAGGGTCCATATAATCATTTGTTGTCCCATACTGGTTTAAAAGTGTCAATGGTTCCTCCATTGTCTCCTTCGATGTTTTCTAGTCAGACAAACTATGAGCAGAATGAGGATTCACTTTTTGTCCCTAATTTGGATACAACATCAGTGGCTTTACCAGCAGTTTTATTATCCACATCACATGAATTTCCTGATCAAATATTTCATCAAGCGGATCCTTTGAGGGTTCCTCCACAATTGATTCCTCTTATGGACCCTCCATATGTTCTTCAATCCCCTTTATCATTTTTAGAGATGCTTTCTCCAATGTTTCTACAATTGGATTCGTTAATACCTCAAAATATGGCTGTTAAAACTCCCGATAATCCAACACCTTCGACAACAATTGCTTCCCCGATGCCTTCACCACTACTAGCTCCTCAATTATCAGTTTTAGTGTGCTCTCCAATGACATCACAATTAGATCCTTTAATAGAGACCCCCCCCCCCAACGGATGCACCGATGCCTATGGATAACTACCAGAACAACTTCCGTGACACTCCACAGAGTTTGCCATTTTCGGAAATATTTAATTGGAATAATGATGATGCAGTGACTTTATTGGAGGACCTATCATTAAACAATATTAATGCTCAAGATCCTAAAAACAACAACAATATCTAAAGACTTTGGATTGGTGCGTCTCTCTTTTTATTAGTAATATTTTATATATCCATGTTATCCAATGGACTATTAGTGTCTATTATTGTTTTGCATGTATAAGTTAAGTCATAGGATTTGCCACATCTTTTTTACTTTTTTCTCATTTTTAATTTTCTTCTGTTATGTTAGTTTTTTTTTCACTTTGTTATGTCGATCGCGTATGAAATGTATGATCAATTTAAATATTTTACTATATTTTAGATTTCATTATTGTTGTTGTTTAAATATTCTATTTATTGTGATTTCACTAGATGATCTCTTACGCTTTAAAATCTAAACAAATCAGTTTATATTTCGATTCAATTTTTATTCTGAAACTTCTCAATGTAAACTAATAACAAATCAAAATTTAAAAATAAATTTAAAGATTAAAGAAAGTTATCAATAAAATCTATTCTATATCCATACTTAAAATATGATTAAATGAAGTAAAAGATTCATTTTACTATGACTAAAATATGATTACATCAAGTTTTCGACTTTAAGTTAATTATCTATGACTAATTTTTGTTGCACTCCTAAAACATAAAATTATATCATCACATTTACTTCTTGATTTTATTATTCTAATTTGGTTGTTGTTCTTTTTTAATTTGAGAAATTTGTTGCACCAAAAAAAAGGTTTTTCTTGTTTATTTAAAAATTCAAAAGATATAAACATTTGATTTTAGGCTAATATGTATATTTTTTAGTTATTATTTGTCTCATAATTATTACTTTTAATTGTGTTTTTGAGCATGAATTTTATTGATTGCGTAACAGTGTATTTATTTGTAGGAACAAATTAGCATGAAGATAAAGAGATTTGAAGATAAACAATTTAAAATTCATCCCAAAGGAGAGTAGCTTAAACATAGCATTCAGAAGCCATTGTTGGATTCCAAGTGAACCACAATGCCCCGATCACTCATCCAATAATTTAGTGGAAGGCTTAAATCAATAATTTGGAGATGTTCAAATGGAATTACCAAGTCAATGACCTAACGTAACAATAACTTTGAAAAACAATAATTGAATTCAACTCAATTTCACAAGAAATAGTTTTAAATAAACAAGTCTCAGAAATAAAAACATCAATTCTACAATATCACAATCTATGAATCCTCTATCTGATATCAAGAAGGGTTCAATAATAGATCTATGGCTACCTCAAATAAGCTACTCAAAAGACTAAAATGAAGAAATACTAGCCCCTCTAAATGTTAGGAGGACTCAATAATAGCTAAAAGTAGGATGATCTATGACGATGCACCAGTTAGGATCTGTAATACCTGTATCTACATTATCAAATTATGGAAAGTCAAATTATGTTTGTACATAAGATGTGCAAGGTATAAAACATATAGAATAAAAATCAGGCTTAAAATTCCTCAACTCAAAGGACTTAATGGAAAAAGATAACTAAACTCAGTAAAGCATTACATGCTTAAAAGTAAAAATTTTGCTTTAAAATATACTCAAAAATATGAAGCTTAATCAAAGCATTTCATATACTACCAAAGAATTTCTCTAACTGATAATCATCACTTATTGACCTGGTGATGATACAACATATTGCACCGCCATTGCCATAGTTGTCTAATACCTTGCTAGTGTAAGAGACGATCAATCTCATTGTATCCACAATTAATCAAAGTCTTCTTCAGGGACAAGAGAGGCATAGCCTCTATCTTATCTTGGCAATGTAGTTTATGAGGTTTGAGTTGTTACTTATCTTACTAAATTTGATGATTAATACTACTTCCATGTCATGGTCAAAAACAGATCGCAACTAAAATAAGATTAAATTAAGCGAAAATCATCTCAAATATAACATACAAATCCAAAAATCTAGAGTCATGAGTAAAGAATAATCTAAAGTAATATAAAAGTGTAAAGAAAACATGTCTTAATTGAAATACAAGGTTGTCTCAAAGTATCTGATACAATGTCTTGAAGAGGAAATGACGAAAATCCCAAAGACCTACAGCGACTCGAAGACTGAGCCTCACCTTAAGGATTTAGATGGATGTGGCAAAGATCAACTAGAGTGAATCAACTACTCTATGTGGGTCCCTATACTAGACCTACAGGGATGAAACAGATTAGGGCTAAGTACACTGAAATATACTCAATAGGTTCAATCAACTGGGTAAGAGAAATTAAAAAAAATGTAATAACGAAGAACGCTATCCCTGCATCAAAAAGGTTAGAACATAATAAAATATAGATGATAATACTGAGCTACGATATACACAAGATCCCATGATGCCATATAACCACAAATGTGAATACGATGAATGGCTCATCAATCTAAATACCAAGTGTCTCACAATCTTGCTACCTGCCCGTGGTCAAGGTAATATCAGAATGTCACAACCTTGCCACCTGCCCGAGGCCAAGGGATATCAGAATACCACAACCTTGAAACCTGCCTATGGCCAAGAGATATCATGATGCCACATCCTTGCCACCTACTCGTGGTTAGGGTAATATAAGGTATGAGTCTCACCCTTACCTCCAGCCCGAGTCAAGAATGTGGTACCAATATGAAGCATTATGCCCTTGCCTCCTACCCTAGTCAAGGGATGATACAAGCAACAAACAATAGATTTAGATCATTGGTGGTACCACAATATGCATAAAAACATGTAGAGTAGAATTAAAATAGGAATGGTGGTGCCTGAAACTCATAAATATCATATGTACTCAAGAAATAATATTGAATCTCAATGTTAATGCCCAACCCGTCATCATGTCTTAGATCACCAAAATTATATCAATAGTTAAGAGTGTCAATAATAAAGTACCTTACTAATCCCAAGAATTCAAGAATATCAATAATACCGAACCTTACTCATCCCAATAAGGAATATCAACGATATCGGACCTAAATCGTCCCAATTATACAATCGTATCAACAATTCTAAACCTAACTCATCCCAATTAGTCTCACAAGCCTCATATAGTCACATTTGATGTCAATTCATCATCATCCTATCATTTTCATTTCAGTTCATCAGTAAGTCAAAATTATATCACAATTCGACTCAATCGAAATCACTTTCCCATCATTATTCCAACACATCAACTCCATTAAAAGATTATGTTAGCCTTTTGGGGCTTTTACATTCTTTATTGTCTATGCTCAGAGTCTTTTCTATTTTACTGAAACCAACCATTACCAGTTCCATCCATTCATGGTTTAGTCTATATGCTTTATGGACACATTTATATTTTCTTTTTTTATATTGCTTCATTGTTATAATATGGCTCCATAGAACCTTTCCCCATTTTACTTCTGCAAATGTTTAAAATATGGCTATGAATGCTTCAGATATTCAACATAGCTTGGGTTAGGTGCCCTCGGGTATCTCATTCATCATGTGAAGACTAGAACCTATATCAGGTCCTTAAAAACATGGCATCAAAGCATGAGATTTTAAAATGTTCCTCAGATGTCTGTTTAATTCAAGATTATGAAGTGTGCCACTATCTTAAGCGAGAGGCTATGAGACGGTGTAAGAATGTCTTCCCTTCATTCTTGTTCATATCTTTCCTTCAGAGTAGATTAAGGATTACCTATCATTAACGATGACCTCTTTGATTGTTTCTAGATCATGCTTACAAGAAGATCTCCCCACCAAAGAGGCACTCCTAGGCAACAAACCCTTCGACTTCAACAAGATGATGGGGTGTCTTGTGTGGAGTTTCGATCCGTCTTCACCATTTTGGTCAAAGCACTTGGCCAACCAAGCTTATAAGGAGATCATTGTTCCTCCCCAAGTTCCTACTTCATCTATATGAGTGAGAGACTTCATGAGGATAAGGCTTCCAGAGTTTAATGGTTCCATGATAGAGGAGGACCCAGTTCATTTTATTGATGAGGCCTACTTAATAATAATGCTCATGGGTAATCTTTTAGAGGGAAAATTTGAGTTGGTGGCCTACCAATTCAAGGGGGTAACCAAAATATGGAACGACCATGGTGGATGAAAGGGGCTAAGGAGTAAGTCTAATTGGATGAGAAGAGTTCAAGTGCGCCTTCTTGGATCAGTTCTTTCTGATTGAGTTGAGAGAAGCTAAAGTCTAAGAGTTCATCAACTTTAAGCAAGGGTACCTAAGTGTGAGGGAGTATGCCCTTAAATTCACTAAGCTCACTACATATTCTCCCTTCATAGTTGAGGATCTGAGGGCCCGCATGAGCAAATTCATCTCTGGCATATCTGATTTGGTTTCCAAAGAGTCAAAGGCAACCATGCTAGTGAAGGATATGGATAACTCCCGATTGATGACCTATGTAGAACAAATAAAGGAGGAAAATCAAAGCAAAAGAGTAAAGGAGTCCAAAAGGTCTCAGATAGATAATGGGGGCCATTCTCACCAAACGACTGGAGGTCATAAGTTCCATGTTGGCCAAAAGCAAGGTGGACAAGGGTTTACACCCAATCCTTCTCCTTGGACCACTAAATACATAGGGTAGCTTCTTAGCATCAAACGCCAAATAGCTCATAGTGTGGAAGACTCCATAGGACAGAGTGCTCGGTGAGATCGAATGTATGCTTCAAATTTAGAAAACCTGGACATCATGCCAAGGATATTAAAAGCAGCAATGCACAACCCCAAAGCGAAGATGGGCCAACCAATTTATGCTCTCTATGATCATCAAGAAGTTGAAGATGCTTCAAATGTTGTCATCGATATGTTGAGAGTTTTCAATTTAGATGCATATCCCTTATTAGAACCGGGAGCTAATTAGTTATTTGTGACCCTATTTCTTGTTAATAAATTTCATGCACGTCCTGATGTCCTTCATGATCCCTATGGAGTAACTAACCTCGTACGAGAGTCCATTTTTGCCCGAAGAGTCTATGTAAATTATCCTATCTTTATTTTACATAAAGTGGTCTCTTTTGATCTAGTTGACCTTTCCATAGTTGATTTTGATGTGATACTTAGTATGAATTGGTTGCATGCCTCCGTTGATTAAAGAACCCATAGAGTCAAGTTTCAATTCCCAAATGAGCCTACTATTTTATGGGAGGATATTAACTCTTCATATCGAGGGTAGTTTATTTCTTTCTTAAAAGCTCAGAAAATGATCTCTAAAGGCTGCGTCTATCATCAAGTTAGAGTCAAAGATGTCACTTGTAAAGTTTCTTCTCTTGAGTTGGTCACCACTGTTAGTGAGTTCCCCGATGTCTTTCCTGATGAGTTATCGGTTATTCCTCCCTAAAGTAAAATAGATTTTGGCATAGACCTCCTACTCGATACTCAGCATCTCATGCATAATTAAAAGAACTAAAGTACCAATTGAAGGATTTGTTAGAGAAAGTTTTCATTAGACCTAGTCGGTCTCCATGAGGTGCACTAGTTTTGTTTATGAGGAAGGGTCAATCTATATGTGCATAGATTACTAGTAGCTTAACAAGGTCACTATCAAGAACAAGTACCCACTCTAAAGGATAGATGAATTGCTTGATAAATTGCAAGGGGAGACACACTTCTCCAAGGTTGACTTGAGTTTCGGGTATCACCAATTGAGGGTGAGGGAAAGTGGCATTGCTAAGATGACATATCAGACTAGGTATAGCCACTTCGAGTTTGAAGTGATGTCGTTTGGTCTAATTAATGCACGGACAATATTCATGGATCTTATGAATAGGTTCTTCAAGACCTACCTTGACATGTTCATAGTGGTCTTCATTGATGATATATTAATTTACTCTCCATGTCAGAAAGAGCGCATAGAGCACTTAAGAGAGGTGTTCCAAAACCTTAGGGATGATATCCTCTATGCGAAGATTGATAAGTGTGAGAATTGAGGTTTCCTTCCTTAGGCATGTGGGGTTAAGTGATGGTATTATAATTGATCCTAATAATATCAAAGTGGTGAGAAATTGGCCAAGGCAATTGACTTCTTTGTAAATAAGGAGTTTCTTTAGCCTAGCTGGATATTTTAGAAGCTTCGTGAAAGATTTCTGCTTTATTTTGTCCCGACTCACCAAGTTGTCTTAAAAGAAGGCAATGTTTATGTGGACGTATGAGTCTGAGAAAAGCATCCAAAATTTGAAGGATCAACTATCTTTGGCTCCAATATTACCGTTGCTGAAAGGGAATGATAGGTTCGTGTTTATTGTGACATATCAAGGATTGGGTTGGCATGTGTGCTAATACAACATGGTAATATAATTACCTATGTCTCAAGGCAATTTAAGGTACATGAGAAGAACTATCTGACTCATGGTCTTGAACTTGCGGCAATAGTATTTGCCTTAAAAACATTGCCACATTGCTCATGTGGAGTTCATATGGATTACTTTATCGATCACAAGATCCTTCAACATGTGCTAACCTAAAAAGATCTGATCTTTAGGCAATGGAGATGGTTAGAGCTTGTCAAAGATTATAACATGAGTGTAAAGTATTACCCGAGAAAAGCTAGCATGGTAACCAATACCCTTCTATGAGTAGTATGTCTCATATAAAAGATGATAAGAAAAGCGAGTTGGCCAAAGAGGTCCATAGGTTGGCTAGATTGAGGGCAACATTGAATGAATCCAGAAGTGATGGTGTGGTAGTGCTTCATGGGTCCATATCTTCTTTTGTTGAGGAGGTTAACTCTAAGCAAGATCTTGAGCCTGAGCTGAGTTGAAAGCCTAGGTGAAAGAAGGAAAGAAGTTTTCTCACAAGGGGGAGATGTTGTACTCCGATATAAAGGGAGGTTTTGTGTATTGAATGATAGTGAGTTAAAGAAGTTTCATAATGCTAGAAGCTCACAACTCGTCATATTCTATTCATCCTAATACCACGAAAATGTATAGAGACTTCAGGGAGGTCTATTAGTGGAATGGAATGAAGAAGGACATTGTCCAATCTGTATCTGAGTGTGCCAATTTCCAAAAGTCAACGTTGGCAATCAAAGGTTGTATGGCCTATCCCAATAAATTGAAATTTCCACTTGAAAATGGAAATAATTCAATATGGACTTTGTAGTAGGATTGTCGAAGACCAAAAAGCATTTTGACTCCTTATCGGTGATATTAGATGACATGACAAAGTTGAACACTTCTTACTAGTCAAAATGACATTTTGTGTTGAAAATTGTGGTCATTTATATATCCAAAAATTGGTGAGGTTGCAAAGGATTCCATTGCCCATCATATCGGATCGTGCAGTCTAATTTATCTCTCATTTTAAGAGATCATTCCAAAGGGGACTTGGTACTAAAGAGAAGTTGAGTACCTCCTTTCATCCCGAAATTGATGAACAAGCCAAGAGGACTATTTACACTTTGGAAGACATGTTCATAGCCAACGTGTTGGATCAAATGGAGTTGGGATCAGCATTTGCCTCTTATTGATTTTTCCTACAATAATAATTAGCATGTAAGCAACGGGATGGCACCATTTGAGGCATTGTATGGTAGATGGGTGTAGATCACTCATTGTATGGTTTGAATTCGGTGAGGTGTCATTGCTAGGACCGTACCTATTTATGAATGCTATGGAGAAAATTAAACCCTTAAGGGAAAAGTTGCAAACAGCCCAAAGATGGAAAAGTCCTACTCCGATATTTACAGGAGGAGGCTCGAGTTCTAAATTGGTGATTAGGTCTATTTGAAAGTGTCCCTATGAAGGGTGTGATCTGGTTTGGTAAAAAGTGAAAATTAAGCCATAGGTATGTAGGGCTTTACAAAGTGGTGAGAAAAATATGAAAAGTGGCATATGAATTAGACCTACCTAATGAAATGCATTTAATCCATCTGATTTTTTATGTGTCTATGTTAAGAAAGTTCATAGGTGATCCAAACTCCATAGTTCCTTTAGAAGATGTGGACATTCAAGAAAACTTGAGTTATGAGGAGGTACAGGTTGAGATTCTAGATTGGCAAGTAAAAGGGCTAAGGAAGGAAGTTTTATCGATTAAAGTGCTTTAGAAAAATTATAAAGTTGAGGGTGCCACAAAGGATGTGAAAGTGGATATGATGAAGCATTACCCGTATCTATTCCACTCTACTCAAGCCTAAGGTATTGAAAAATTCTTCCCAAACTTCAAATTTCTTGCATTTTTGTTTTGCATGATGCATGGACTGTTTTGAGACATGTGTTAAGTTTACATTTTGAAATTTTCGTGAAATGATGTTTAACTTGCATTTTTGCATGCATATTGTGTAGTTAGCTAATGATTAACTCCTTAGAGAATGCCTTTAAGTATATTAAGGGACGAATGTTCCCAAAGGGCAAATACTGTAACAACCCTCAATTTAGGAGTCTAGAAGTGCAAAAAAGGTTGGACAGAAAATGACTTGGGTTCAATTCACAAATCCAATTTATGGCCCACGGCTAGGATGACGACCTATAGGTTGACCTCTTAAACATTAACTTCATGAAAAGGAAAAGTTTCCAAGTGTAGGGTAACCCACGTAGCAACTGATAGCTCAGAGGATGTTTGATGGTTTGTTGATAGGGTCATAAGTGAGGGTACCAGACAAGAATGAAATTATGGAGTTCCTAGAAAGTGACCTATGTTTAAAAACACAGTTCATAGACTATTGCACAACCCATAGAAAAGCTTTATAGATGAGGTCTAGGAAAACAAGAAAATTGGCTAAGAATGGAAGGACTTTACGAGTCCAACCACAAGTCATAAGTCGAAGGACGACCCATAGAAAAGGGTTTCATGGTCCATGTTGAAAAAATAGTTTTTGAACATTAGAAAAGGAGAACATGATGGATAAGACTACGTTCCATGGTTCAAACCACTGCCCGTAATCGGGCTTTCGTACATCTTTTCTGACAATTTTAGTGATGGGCAATTTTGTTATTTCTATCAATCCCAATCCTAAACTAGGTCATTTTGGTGAACTTTAGGCCCTTAAATAAAATCAAAAACCCTAAGAATCTCCCGTTACTTTCATTCTCTTACTCTCAAAACTTTCTAAGTAATATTCCCTCTTATCAAGAACAAGCTAAGGAGGCTAGGGTTCAAAAGGGATTCCTTTACCAATAACGAATTCCTTCTTCCTAAAGCTTACCAAGGTATGTGAGTTTAATATGTGGGTTTTCTTTAACCTACAAAGTCCTACATAATGTGTATTACCTTTTCTTTATTTTCCTTCAAGTTAATCTACATGCTAATGATAATTTCATGATACTTTATGTTATTAAATGGTCTCAATGATATCCTATGATGTTTTAGTAAGTATTTATGTGTATTTAAGTTATTGATAATGACCCCAATGATGAGTATTTTGAATGATAAAGTGTTGGTTTTTTTAATCATGTTTTGGATAACCATGTTTTTCCATGATTAGGCATGATTTCATGATTTAAGAATGTTTCAACTTAAGAAGTTATCCCACTAAGTATCAAGTTAAATTTTACATGATATGTGATGATTGTTGGGGATTAAAGAAAATTTCTAAAGCCATGTTTCGTCAAAGATATAAGCATATTGACATTTGTCCTAAATAATATTAAGAAGGTCTCCAATATGAAAGGAGAATACTCAAAGTATATGTTTTAAAGGATTTTGTGGGATGATTTAACACCGAATGAGGCATTGTGGTGGGGTTCAGTAAGGGAACCCTCAAAAAAGCCCTTTGCCCTATCAATTGAGTACCACCATAGGAGCCGTTGCAGGCTAGGAAAGTGGATCCACATTGGTCATTTATGTTATATAATGATGCATGTAAAGTGACAGAGTGACACCCAGCAAGTGGTCACCCCATGCAAACGTAGGGGTTATCTTGGATTCCATGTAATAGCTTATATGGTCTTATATTTTTGTTAAGGTTCACTTCACAAATTCATGACTCTATGATATAGTTCCATCACAGGTGATCTTTTAAACATTGATCCTCATTCATATTGAGCGTTCTTTCTTGTGCATGCCTAAGCTCATGTTTATGTACTTTTACTGCCTTATATATATGTTTTACTCATGAATAAGGGCATCACAATTTCATAATTGTATTGCATCTCACATACTTAGTACATTCCAAAATACTAATGTATATTTTGCCTGCATAATTTAAACATGTAAGGATAGGTACTCCTCTATCGACTCATGGTTCGTTTTCAAGTGTACAAGATGAGTACTTTTGTGGTGAGCCCTTAGTTTGGGTCTCTACCATTTTCCATTCTTGTTTTGTACTTGAGACTTTGATGTATATGTCAGCCTTATGAGGCTTTTACATTCTTTGTTGTATAGTCTTTTCTATATCATGCAAATCGACTATTACTAGTTTCATCCATCCATGGTTTAGTCAATATGCTTTATTGACACATGTTTGTGTTTTTCTTTTTAATGTAGTTTCATAATCATAACATGGACCAATAGACCCTTTCCCCATTTTACTTTCGCAAAATGTTTAAAATATGCCTATGAATGCTTGAGATATTAAAGATGACTTGGGTGAGGTGCCCTGGGGTATCTCATTCAGCATTTGATCACTAGGCCACAGGTCTGATCATTACACCCATCATTAAGTAGAAGTCCAATATATTAAGATAATCATAACAATAGAGCCTCAGTGAATATAACAGATAACCTACTTTCCAGAACATAGCATGTATCCCCATATGGGACAACCCATGCAAGTATTTAAGAAGCCAACTGGGTAAACATTACTAGAAATAATATAAGATCATATCTGACCTCTAATAGACCCATCACAGCCTCAAATCACCCTATAGTCAAATATTACAATAATTTTAACAACCACAATGTCTACACAATCATCACCATCTCACCTAACGGGTATAGGCCTTTAGTCAATGATTTCCAACAGCAAACCGATATAAAGAGAACCAAATAGACATATATATCACAAGGGGTGGCACAAGACTATGTTGTCATTGACAGGTTCATCCCAGCCTAAGATAATAGAGGTATCTAAATAACCACATACAATCCAAATGTTAAGTACAACCACCTCCTAGACAGCATTAAGTATCCTAGCTGATCTCCAGGGCATAACATGTATCTCCCATCAGAAACACCACTAAGTCACCAGAGAATTAGGAATACGATACATAATAGAAACGCACAAAGAAAATCACAATCATAGAGTTAGGGTATGTTTTCGAGAGTATAACTTACAACCAGCCTCTCAAATAATGCATAACACTAGCACTAGACCGTCCACACTGTAAACAAGTATTTAAATAGGCATACGTATCAATCATGGTGAATGTAAAAGTAACTAGAATCGGATATGTTGAGGTATAATGTATTTATCAATGTAAGGAAGCCCAACATGTCAAATATAAAGTTAAACAGTCAAACACATGTATGCAGGTCATATCGATTCTTAGCTTACGTCAGTTGTACTCTGCATTGCATTTACAATCTTTATTAGAAGAATGCAAGATGTGCTGTCAAAATATAGCACTTTTTTGAGGATTAAATCTTGGAATTTCGTGTGTCATCAAAGTGATGTTAGTAGGTTTGATTTTTTTTTTTTGTTTATTTTGCAGGATTACAGGATTTGGCATAGTTTTTTGCAAAAGTCCATATAAGTGAAGTTTTTTAGGACTTACGAGACACTCTACAGGTCATGGATTCTTGTACGAGCCATAGAGAGGTTTCGTCGATGAGATCCATTGAAAGGCGTAGTTTCTGAAGTTGCAACCATGAACTGTCAGATGATTTATAGATATTTGTACAAGTCGTGGATTGGTTCAATGCCTTAAGGATCAGAGTTAGAAGTGTTTTTGAAAAGAGGTCAATCGAAACCCTATACGGTCCATATATCTTAATATGGCTATAGGAACGTCTCGTAGAAGTGAAGCTAGATTTTGAAAAATACAGAGTATGAAGCCCAGGTATGGGCTGTGAATCATTATACAGTCGATGACATAGTCTGTAGAAGGTGTCGAATCCAGTTTTCCTATATCATTTTAGATTTATATTTTACTTATTAAAAATAGGTTTTTTAGGTCCTTTATATAGAGAGACGCACGATAGAACTAAGAAACACCTTCGTGACTTCATACTTTGTGATTTTTACATCAAAAACATCACATTGTGATTTCTAGTAAAGAATTTAGGATTTCTTGTTCTTAATTTCATTATGTAAGTGCTTAATTATGCTATTTTATATCATGATTCTTTCATCTACGACGACTATGCATAGTTAAATCCACAACTAGGGTTGTGGGAACCATGAAGAACTAACAAGGTAAAACCGGATAATCCATAATTTTTGGGAAGTGTGCATGCATGTATTAATTATTTCTATTTACTTTGATTGCTTTTTAACGGTGGCCAACGTTAGAACCCACCTAATTCTTACTGACTGGATAAAAGTAGTAGTAAATAGGAATATAAATTAATTAACAGGATTGATTTGATCCCTCTCATCTACTCAACCAAACTGGATCAAGGGGAGATTGTACAAGAACAATAGGTAAGGGTTAGTAATATAATGTCATACTGCGGAGATGGATTAAGTCATGTAGTAAAATTTACTTCTCACCTGGATCAAAGGGTTTGGTGAACTTACTGTTCTGTATGCTACACACTAGAAAAAATTATGTTTATCTGGTGGTACTGAATTAGGAAATAACGGGGAACACAACACCCTAGTTACTTCTCTCACTGTTTCACACACTTGCTTCTTGTTTATGTTTATTTTCTTGCAATTACAAAACCCCTCTTTTCAGGGGATAAGTAGGTAAATTCATTTGACTTACTTGTAATTATTCCAAGTCTAGAGCATATTCCCTATGGGATTCGACCCTAACCTTGACTAGGTTATATATCTTGACAATGACCGCTTAAGCCTTCTAAAAGGAGGTGTAGCTTTGGCAACATCAATGTACGACCCACACAATACTAACATTAACTAACATAACAGATATAGGTATCACAGAGTCCAAATAGTAATCCTAGCCTCATCAATATGTGTGCATATCTTATGTCGAACTTCCGACAACAAAAAATGCTCCTAATAACATACATTTCAGCCCAGTCTAGTGGTATTGAGGAAAGACTATAAGTCTACCTAGAAGGAAAATCCATGCATAATAGATCAATCCATGCAGGATTTACCCTTCCTGACCTCTTCAAAATGTTGCACATCTGTCAAAACACGAATTACAACACCAATAGCCATTTTGATTATAATATCTCAAGAAAATGGGGAAAATGCGTCCATTGCAATTAAAATGGGGAAAAATGAGTCCCATGGTTGAAATACTAAACTAACCCTCATAAAATGATCTCTACGTCATCCCGAGTCTATAGCTAGAAATTGAGCTCAAAACGAGGCTTAGAACTGTCACGCCCCGGGAGGGTACCCTAGACATGGCCGGCACTCACAGACGATTGCTAGTCCCCAAGTGAACCACTTGGGCTCATCACATTCATTCATTAATAAACTCGACCAATTTGCGGAAGGCTGAACATAGTGATGGGCAATCTAATGTCTCAACTAATATATCAAATAAATAGGCTAGTATGGAAGAAACTAGCTCAACAGAATTTCAACATCAATAACTCAACTCTAGTCTATAAAGCCTTTATCACTATCAATTGGTGTCAATTACAGACGTATGGCTACCTCAAAATAAAAGAAAGCAACCCAAGTCTTAACTCTAATAAGCAAGATGAAAATAAATAAGGATTCTTCGAACTATTGGAGGCTCACCAACTCAGCTGAATGCTCAAATCCTCAACGATGCGCCTGTTAACGATCTCTAGTATCTAGCTTTGCATCATAAACCAATGTCGTCCAAAAGGGGACATCAGTATGTGGAATATAATGTTATGTAAAATAGCTCAATGAAACAGAAACAAGTAGAATAATATAGAAACAACCTCAACTCAGGATATACTCAATCAGAATATCAGACATTTATCTAAGGTAAAGAATAAAAAGTAGACAAGTGACCTATCAACCAATTAAACTCATCAATCGACTCAACTCAACTAAGAGTACTTAATATAAGAACTTTCTAGGAGTTTCTTTTATCCATCAATAATCATTTATGAGCCAATGATTATAAAAAAATCCCGCTGATGTTGCCACAACCATTCTGCACTTACCAGATAAAGAATGAATCGAATCCACTGGGGATCCATCCATCAATAAGTCCTTTATTGATTTCAGGGACTTCTACTCAAGAGGGAACCTCAATGTAAGGTAATGGTTTTAATTTTCACTTACGTCTGGCAACGTAGTTGATGAGTGTGAGTTGGATTTACTCTTATTCATATTCGTGATCAATACTCCTCCTATGACTCAATGCTCATAAACTTATTTGTATCAATCAAATCATCTCAATTAGTCTCATAGAGACTCTCATCATCTCATCAACTCTAGCTCGATTGGGCCTCCTGGTCTATCATATCAATATCTCATCAACACAACTCTCAATCAATCTCTTAAAGAGATCAAACCAAACATTAGGGAATAATTGATTAGACAAATTATTAGAGTTCATTTATGAATACTCATGGACTACCAAGATCTATCAACCTATCATCATGCTTAATTCTTAAGTCATGGCTCTAGACTCCATCCCTAGGTTCATTCATGTATGTTTTCAAAAGTTAATATATAGGGTTTATACAGTATCTCATGAAAAGCGTGCAATTCAAGAAAATGAATTTATGATAATCATCAACATATGAAAATACATGTAATAAATATAAAGTTCAAGAAAGTAAACAAGAAAATATTTCAAGAAACATATGTGGGAACTCATGGACTCCCAACTTCTCTATAACCATCAATAAGGAATATGGGAGAACAATTTCATGCTTTAGTTTAGCCTTAGATACCTGTTATGAAGCTTTTGACAATTGATCCTCAAGAACTCTCCTCAAACTCATCAAATCTACGCTCTTCTTCTCTTCTCTTTTGCCCTAGTATATTTTAAGAACTAAGAAAGGACTAAGAATGCAGTTTAAATCCCTTTTTACACTCAAAACAATCCATTTAAATCGTGTTTTGAATTTGGGAGAGCTTGAGAAAGGTCTAGAATGCCCCTTATGATATTAAATAAAAACGTTCACCTCAGAACTAGAGGACCACGACGCGGACCTTATAACATTTGGGTATTTTTTGCCAAAAACTCTCTGAACATGTTTTTCAATCCCGTAGAAAAATTTTGGAACAAAATTACATTTTGGTGCATGGCAAGTGCACATTGCACACCTATCGCTCGCCCTCACTAGTTTTCATTTTTGCATCAAAAAATTATCCTTTGATCTGATTACTCTAAAAATCGACCGAGGCCATTTGCCCACTCAATATTTCATGTTGATTACATATTAAGTTCGGATTTTCCATCAGAGCATGAGAAGACGCATCATCAACATATCTCTTCTCTAGGGGTATTTTGATAAATTACTATGTATTACTGTAACGACCCCAAAAACTGCCCCAAAATGTTCCTCGGAATGCCTAAAATTTTAATTTATATATATCTTAAAATCCATTCGCTATATCAAAAATTCGACTTCATATTTGTGATTAGAGGTCAAAATAAGGTGAAAAATGGTCTAACCCCGATTTAAGAGTGAAAGATTAGCAATTATAAATTTTTAAGTGATGAATTCCAGAGAGCAATCTGTGCCCCTAGCGCGATGCGCCAAGAGTGCGCTCATGTACAATTTTGCCTCTGCGTCCTCTCGTTGCGAAGAGGTGTATTTTCCCTGGCAGTGTTTTTCCTGTGCAATCCAAATATTCTAAGTGTTGGGCTTAAGTTTTTCCAAACGTGTTTTTATCTATACTTAGATAAATTTCACCCTTATATTATCCTAAACATTTCCTAATGCTCCCCAAAACACGGCCATGTTTTCACTCCAAAATTCAAGACTCAAAACCCTCATCCGAAACTAAGGATTTTCTTCAAACATCAAGCCTTCATTTTCAAACTACACCAAGAACTTCTCCAAAGTTAAGGTATGTGGTGTTGAACGATTGAGTCTTTTCACCCATGGTGCCTAGGTCTCCTTTTTACTAATACTTCCTGATTTAAAGATGATTTTTACATGTGCATCTTGTATATTGAGAAATTTACTGTCCAGTGATTTTAGTTCATGAAAATATGGTTGTTTTAGCATATTTTGAGCTCTAAATCTTGGATCTAATGCTGGATTTGATGAGGGATTTTGATTTAAATGTCTTAGGGGTGTTGCAAGGTGTTGATTGATGGTTTTCCAACAGATTTTCTTGCATGTTTTCGTCTCTAAATTGCATGGTCTTTTACCCCTATTACACACCCCCCAAGAATATGATAAAATGTCCGGCTAGGGTTTCTTGTGTAAATAAAGGTCCAAATCAACAGATATGATATGATTGACTATATGATGATGAAATGAGCTTATGAACATGATGAATTCTATATAAAGTGTTGCATTAGATTATATTAACCGAGGTGGGGGTTTGTGCTCATCAACCATGTGAGGGATTTGTACTTCACCACCTAGGATGATTAGGGTGTGACCATCATCAACCGAGGTGGGGGTTTGTACTCATCAACCATGTGAGGCTTCGCCACCTAGGATGATGGGGTGTGACTATCATCAACCAAGGTGGGGGTTTTTACTCATCAAACATGTGAGGGGTTTACACCACACCACCTAGGATGATGGGGTGTGACCATCATCAACCAACCAAGGTTGGAAATCTAGCTTGGTCTATTCTTCACATACGATATCTTATACTAGCATGAGTTATTTAAGCAAGTTTTACCTATGCATTGATCGTACATATCATATTGCTATATCATGCCTATTGTCTATTGTTATGTATGTTGATTATGAAGCTTATCTCTTGTTGCATTGTATCCCACATACTTAGTACATTCAATAGTACATGATATCACCATATAGGAACCAGTGCTCAAGTTGATCATCCTCCTCCTTCACATGGCTAGATCGGTCCTACTCAAAGCTAGTTGGTGAGTCCTCCACTTTGGGGACCTTAGTCTATGTTTCCATTATCTATATATTGAGACACTTTCTTATGTTCTATTGACTATGAGGGTGATCCTGGTAGCTTTGTATTAGCCCCTGCTCTGTCCATGTATTTAGAGGTGTTTGTTGGATAAGTTATGTATTTATATTATGAGTTTGACTCTTGCCTCTTGATTATGATGTTTAAGCAAGCTTTCCCTTAGCCCCATTGCCCCTTTATCTCACTTTATGTCTTTTAAATTCTTCGCGACTGATGATATGTAATGACAAGTGAAAACATTTGATTGGGATCCATTCGGGTTCCCCATTCAATGTGTCACATCTAGGCCCCAAGATTAGGTCATAACAAACTTGGTATTATAGAACTAGGTTGATTGATCCTCGGGGTCCAACACACCGCATCGATTAGAGTCCTATTCATGTTTGTGAAACGTGCTATGACTATGAATAGGAGGCTATGAGGCATTTTAGGAAATGTTTCCCTTCTTTATATTCTAAGTCATGCTATAGAGTTGTGATAAGTTTTCCCCTTAATGATTATTCTTTTCTATGCTAGATCATGTCATACACTAGAGGAAGACGTGCCCAAACTCCCGAGGAGCAACCTACCAATGGTGAGCTCCGGGATGCTCTTACTATACTTGCCCAAGTGGTGTCCAACCAAGTCCAACAAGGGGCCCAAGACCCTCATGCTACTACCCTGAGCTAGGGAAAGAGACTTCATGAGGATGACTCCTCCAATTTCCATAGGTCAAAGATGGATGAAGACCCACAAAAGTTTGTTGATGAGATCTACAAAATCTTGAATATCATGGGTGTTGGGTCAAATGAAAAGGCGGATTTGGCAGTGTACCAACTCAAAGGGGTATCCTAAATTTGGTATGTGCAATGGAAGGGTGAGAACGGGGTTGGTAATATGGTGCTTTCGGAGGAGTTCAAATTGGTCTTCCTTAATCAATTCTTCCCTATCGAGCTTAGCGAAGAAAAACTGGTAGAGTTTATAAACTTGAAACGAGGTGCTATGAGTTTGAGGGAGTATGCTCCAAAATTTAATCAACTTTAAAAGTATATCCCTTACATGGAGGCCGATCCTAGGTCACGGATGAATAAGTTTGTTATGGGGGTCTCCGACTTGGTAAGTGAAGAATGTTAGTCTGCCTTACTTATTAGTGACATAGACTTGTCTCAGTTGATGACATATGCCGAGCAAATAGAAGAAGAAATGTTGAGGAAAAGGAGGGGTCATGAGGCCAAGAGGGCCTGTTTTGAGGGAAAGTTCCAAAAGGGTACTAGATTTCACCAAGGGTAAGGGCCTTCTCATGATACTAATAGGAGGTTGGCCAATGACTTCCCTAGGCCTCAAGGTGTTGGTGGTGTGGCTCCTATAGAGGTATGTCCTAGATGTGGAAGGAAGCATGAAGGTCTATGTTTGAAGGGTTCTAATGCATGTTTTGAATGTGGATAGCTTGGTCACAAGAGGGTTGGTTATCCAAGAAATCTTGGCAAAGTTCAGGGTGCAAATGCGGTTCCATTGGGTAGAGGTGGTCCTCAAGGTGGTTCCCCAAGGCACAATCGGTTTTATGCTCTACTTAGGAAGCAAGGGGTTGGTGAGGTCCCCGATGTTGTTACTAATATGTCTAAAATATTTTATCTTGATATATATGCTTTGATTGATCCAGGTGCCACCCTTTCCTTTATTACCCCCTTTGTTGCTAAAAAGTTCCATATTGAGTCGGAATTATTGCATGAGTCATATAAGGTATCTACCCCTATTGGTGCATCCATTGTTTATAGGAGAGTGTATAAATATTATCCAGTTTGCATTTTGCATAAAATATTACCTTATGATCTTATTGAATTAGATATGGTTGATTTTGATGTTATTCTTGGGATGGATTGGTTGCATGCATACCATGCTTCCACTGATTCTATAACCCGTATGTCCAAGTTTGAATTTCCAAACAAACATGTCCTTGAGTGGGAAAGTCATGACGTGGTAGTAAAGGGTAGGTTCATCTTATGCATTAAAGCCCATAGTTTGATTTCCAAGGTATGTTTGTGTCATCTTGTGAGAGTTAAGGATGTGGAATCCAAGGTCACTTCCATTAAGTCGGTTCTGGTTGTAAATGAGTTTCTTGATGTCTTCCCAAATGACCTTCCTAGTGTCCCTCCCGAAAGGGAGATATATTTTGGCATAGATTTCCTTCTCGACACTCAACCTATCTCCATTCCCTCTTACCATATGGCCTCAGTGGAGTTGAAGGAGTTAAAGGAACAATTGAAAGATTTGTTGGAGAAATATTGTTAGAGAAAGGATTTATTCGACCTAGCCAATCAAAGGATTTATTTGACCTAGCCAATCACCTTGGGGTGCACTGGTGTTATTTGTAAAGAAGAAAGACGGGTCACTTAGGATGTGCATTGACTGCCGGCAACTCAATAGGGTCACTATAAAGAATAGGTATCCTCTTTCTAGAATTGATAACTTATTTGGCCAATTGCAAGGGGCTAGCTTTTTCTCTAAGATTGATCTTCAGTCCGAGTGCCATCAAGTGAGGGTGAGGGAGTATGATATCCCCAAGACGGCTTTCCGGACTAGATATGGGCACTATGAATTTATGGTGATGTCCTTTGGGTTGACTAATGCACCGGCCATCTCTATGGGCCTAATGAATAGGGTCTTCAAAGCGTACCTTGATTCCTTTGTTGTGGTCTTCATTGATGATATTTTGATCTATTCACATAGTAGGGAGGAGCATATGGGTCATTTGAGGGTTGTTGCAAGGATCGACGGAGGAAAGATAGTATGTCAAATATGACAAGTGTGAGTTTTGGTTGAATGAGGTTGCATTCTTAGGTCATGTGGTGTCGGGGGATGGCATTAAAGCGAATCCTAAGAAGACCGATGTGATAAGGAATTGGCCTAGACCATTGACCTCGTCGGATATTAGGAGTTTCTTAGGCCTTGCGAGTTACTATAGAAGGTTTTGTGAATGAGTTCTCCTCCATTACTTCTCCTATGACAAAATTGACTCAAAAGAAGGTTAAGTTTGTGTGGACCGACGAATATGAGAAAAGCTTCCAAAGATTGAAAGATAGACTTGTGTCCGCACCTATATTGTCACTATCAGATGGGATTGAGGTTTTTGTTGTGTATTGTGATGCACCTAGAGTTGGTTTGGGTTGTGTGCTAATGCAAAATGGTAAGGTTATAGCCTATTCTTCTAGGCAACTCAAAGTTCATGAAAAGAACTACCCTACCCATGATCTTGAATTAGCCGTCGTGGTGTTTGCATTAAAGATTTGGCGTCATTAATTATATGGGGTGCATATTGATGTCTTTACCGATCATACAAGCCTTCAATATCTCAAAAGGATCTCAACTTGAG
Source organism: Solanum clarkiae (assembly GCA_011800125.2). NCBI lineage: Eukaryota > Viridiplantae > Streptophyta > Magnoliopsida > Solanales > Solanaceae > Solanum > Solanum clarkiae. The sequence continues at coordinate 108,149 of JAABOM020037492.1, forward strand.
ACAAATAAGGTGACTAGAACTCCTTAAGAACTATGACATGAGTGTGCATTACCATCCTGGTAAGGTGAATGTTATGGCGGATGCTTTGAGTCGGGTGTCCATGGGTAGCCTATCTCATGTGGATGGTGGTGATAGGGAGATGGCTAGAGAGATCCATAGATTGGCTAGATTAGGGGTGAAGTTGGAAGATGTGGGTAATGGTGTTGTTGTTGATGATGGTTCTAAATCCTCTTCGGTTGATGAGGTAATAGCAAAACAAGATCTAGACTTCTCCTTGCTTGAATTGAAGGCCTTGGTGAAAGAGGGAAAAATAGAGGTTTTCTCCCAAGGGGGAGATGGGGCCCTTAGATAGCAAGATAGGTTGTGTGTGCCATGTGTTGATAGCTTGAGGGAGAGAATTCTTGATGAGGCCCATAATTCTCCTTATTCTATCTACCCCGGTTCCACCAAGATGTATAGAGACTTGACAGGTGTGTATTGGTGGGGAGGCATGAAGAGGGACATTGCCAAATTTGTTTTCGGTTCCCCTAGTTGTCAACAAGTCAAAGTCGAACATCAAAGGGCAGTTGGCCTAACCCAAGACATAGAGATTCTTACTTGGAAGTGGGAGGTGATTAATATGGATTTTGTGGTTAGGTTGCCCAAGACTAGAAAAGGTTTTGATTCATATGGGTGGTGGTTGATAGGATGACGAAATTGGCTCACTTTCAATCGGTCAAGACTACGTATGGGTATGAAGAGTATGCAAGGTTGTACATCCATGAGTTAGTGAGGTTACATGGGGTTCCTTTATCCATTATATCGGATCATAGTGCATAATTTACGTCACACTTTTGGAAGTCATTTCAAAGAGGTCTTGGTACCAAAGTTCACCTTAGTATGACCTTCCACCCTCAAACGGATGGCCAACCCGAAAGGACAATTCAAACACTTGAGGATATGCTTAGGGCTTGTGTCTTAGAGCTTAAAGGTTCTTGGGATGACCACCTTCCGTTGATTGAGTTCGCCTACAACAATAGCTATTACTTTAGCATCAGTATGGCTCCTTTTGAGGCTCTTTATTGGAGATATTGTAGATCACTGGTGGGTTGGTTTGAACTTAGAGAGGTGGCTTTATTGGGGTTGGATCTAGTTATGGAGGCTCTTTAGAATGTTAATATGATTAGGGAAAGGTTGAAAACAGCCCAAAGTCGTCAAAAATCCTATGCCGATGTAAGAAGGAAAGACCTAGAGTTGAAAGTGGGTGATTTGGGTCTATTTGAAGGTTTCTCCATTGGAAGGTATGATTTGTTTTGATAAAAAGGGGAAGTTGAGACCAAAGTATGTTGGTCCTTATGAGATGATAGAGAGGGTTGTCAAGGTAGCTTATAAGTTGAAGTTGCCTAGTGAAATGAATTTGGTTCATCCGGTGTTCCATGTCTCTATGTTAAGAAATGTGTTGGTGATCCTAAAGCCATTATGCCTCTTGATGTTATGGATGTTGTGGGGAATAACTTGACCTATGAGGAGGTTACGGTTCAGATCTTGGATAGGCAAGTAAAGTGATTGAGGAACAAAGAGGTGGCATCCGTTAAGGTCCTTTGGAGGAACCAACAAGTTGAAAGTGCTACATGGGAGGCCGAAGCAGACATGCAAAAGAGGTATCCTCATCTTTTCCACTCCACTCAAGTCTAAGGACTAATCCTAACACCCACATGTGATCTCAAGTCTTAAATTTCAGCCTCTATGTCATTCATATGCATTCATGTTTAAGTTGGTAAACTTATGATGATTTTACACTTATGTTGAGAATTTTCAGTTTTACATGTTAAATTGCATTCATGTTGGGGATGATTTGCTTATGATCACTCTTGTCTTGTACATATTTTTTACATTCGGAGACGAATGTTCCCAAGGGGAAGATATTGTAACGACCCCAAAAAGTGCCCCAAAACATACCTCGGAATGCCCAAAATTTTAATTTCTGTATATCTTAAAATCTATTCGCTATTTCAAAAATTTGACTTCATATTTGTGATCAAGGGGTCAAAATTAGGTGAAGAAGGGTCTAACTCCGATTTAAGAGTGAAAGATTAGCAATTATAAATTTTTAAGTGAAAAATTCCAGATAGCAATCCGCGCCTTTGGCGCGACACGCCAAGAGCACGCTCACAATTTTGCCTCCGTATCTTCTCCGCGATACAAAAAAGTGTATTTTTCCTGGCAGTGTTTTTCCTGTGCGGTCCAAATATTCTATGTGTTGGGCCCAAGTTTTTCCAAACGTATTTTTTCTATACTTAGCCAAATTTTACCCTTATATCATCCTAAACATTTTCCAATACTCACCAAAACACTTAGCCATATTTTCACTCTAAAATTCAAGACTCAAAACCCTTATCTGGAACTAAGGATTTTCTTCAATCTTTAAGCCTTCATTTTCAAACTTCAACAAGAACATCTCTGAAGCTAAGGTATGTGGTGTTGAACCATTGGATCTTTTCATACCTAAGTCTCCTTTTTAATAATATTGCATGATTTAAAGATGATTTTACATGTGGGTCTTGTATATTGAGAAATTTACTGCACAGTGATTTTAGTTCATGAA
>JAABOM020037503.1:0-16818 GCA_011800125.2 Solanum clarkiae
AAATCTTGAAGTTGCTCCTTTAATTCCTTCAACTCAGCTGGAGCCATTCGATATGGAGGGATAGAGATGGGCTTTGTGCCCGGCTCTAAATCAATAGGAAAGTTAATATCCCTATCGAGAGGGACACTTGGAAGGTCAGTAGGAAGCACATCGACAAACTCTTGAATCACCGGAATAGACTCTATAGAAGGTGGATCAACATTAGTGTCCCGAATGAAAGCCAAGTAAGACATACACCCCCTACCAATCAATTTTTGAGCATGGACGTAAGAGATGACTTTGCTTGCATAAAAACCACTATCACCCTTCCACTTAATTTTTGGTACCCCGAGCATGGCTAAGGTCATCGTTTTTGCATAGCAATCAAAAATAGCATGATATGGAAAAAACCAGTCCATCCTTAAGATAACATCAAAATCTACCATCTCCAGAATAATCATATCTACCCAAGTATCATACCCAGACAAAGAAACAAGACAGGATCGATACACTTTATCCACCACTAAAGGCTCACCTACTGGTGTAGAAACATGAATGGGTACAGGCATACGATCACATAGCAAGTCGAATCCAAGTGAAAAGTAGGATGACATATGGTAGATCCAGGTCGAATAATACAGACGCAGATCAATGACAAACCGGGATAATACCTGTGATGACTGCATCATAAGCCTCTGCCTTGGGCCTCCCTGGAAATGTATAGCAATGTGGTCCCCTACCACCGCCTATCTAAGCAATGCCTCTACCCCCACCCTATGGGACTATGGAACCACTCGGTCCTCTGCCTGGAATGTGGCCACCTCTATATGTCTGAGATCTGCCTCGCCCTCTGTATGGTGGTGGTGTCGATGGTCTAGTCTGAACTGAAGATCTGGGATGGACCCACCTTGTCCCCTCGATAAGGGATATTGTCATATCAAGTGATCAGGACCTCCACACCCATAACAAAACCTCTGACTCTGAGACTGATGTGTGGATCCTGACGAACTACCGTAGCTGTCTCGCCCTGTAGATCCACGATGTGTCTGACCACCCTTAGAAGTAGGTAATTATGCATGAACTGGTCCTCGATGCTGGGATGAGCCACCCCCTCTATAGAACCCTCTATCTCTAGATGAGGTATCAGAAAAATTGATCGCATGCACGGGCCCTCTTAGGGTCCCCAAACTCTTCTCTCTCCATCAGTTCTGCCTCCTTAGCAGTATTCACAATAGACTGGAAAGAGTCTCCATCTCTAAATACTCTAAACACTGCCCCTGTCGAATAGAATACGTCAATCCTCTCACAAACCTATGAACTTTATCTGTCTCATTTGGAATAATGGCTATAGCATATCTAGATAACTAACAGAAACGGGTCTCATACTCGGTGACTAATAAGTCATCCTGCCTCAGACTCTCAAATCTCAACCGACTCTCCTCCCTCACACTCCAAGGGACAAATCTACCATAAAAAGCACCAGAGAACATCTCCCAAGACACTGTGGGAGATCACACAGGCAAAGATCCTGAATATGTCCTCCACCATTCTCTGGCTGGCCCACAAAGTTGAAGAGTAACATATCGAACCCCGTGTGACTCAGCTAAGCCAACAGTATCCACCAGCTCTCTACAAGTAGTCAAAAACTTATGAGCATCCTCTGTCCTTCCACCTTGAAATTGAGGTGGGTTCATCTTCCTAAATATCTCATAGCAGTGTTGCTCACTCTCAGTCAATGTAGCCAAAGGTACACCCCGAACCTCAATAGCTGGTGCAGGATCAATCTCAACTCTAGTACCCATTGATGTCTGTTCTACCGGATCATGGACCAGTGGAATATGATGCTGATCTGGGTCTGAGCTCCTCCTCCGGTTTGAGAATCGCCTAGCATGCCTCTCGTATTACTGCTTGGACTAAGACTCTCAAGTACATTCAGCACCCTCAATAAAGTATCCTGCAACAACGGTGAGGCTACGTGATCTGAAGGAACCTTGTTCCCTCTAAGGTTAGCCGTAGGCTCTAAAGGGACCCCCCTAGCACGACCTCTCGCTGGTGCTGCTCCATGAGCACGACCTCTGCAGTCGAGCTCTAACCCTACCTCTAACTGGGGCCTCGACAACTGCCTCAGGAGCTGCCTCACCTCTATCACCAGAAACAGTAGCTCTAGTCCTCGCCATCTGTCAAAAGAACACAGCATAACTCAGTATCAACGAACATAACCACGCACGATAAGAGAGAATAAATAAAGGGAAGTTTCTAACAGTCTCCATAGCCTCTCAAAGATAAGTACAGACGTCTCTGTACCGATCCTTGAGACTCTACTGAAACTCAGCTCGTATGCACGTGAGACCTATGAACCTAGGCTCTGATACCAACTGTCACGACCCGAAATTCATGCGATGACACTCGTCTTCTCCCACCAAGGCAAGTCAGCCTACAACCCAACTATAACATTAAAATGCAGAATTATAATAAAAAGATGAAAGTTTAATTGCGGATGATAAGTCAACTTAATGAAAATCCCCCAAAAACCTGATTATCACGTGCATAAGCTTCTAATATATTACAATAGATTCGAAAGGAAACACAGGTATCAAATGACATTGTCTCTAGAATAGAACAAAATCATAAATAGGAGTAAGAAGTCAACTGGGATGACAAACAACTACCTCTCACAATCTCCACAGGAAGCCACAGATAAGGAAAGTGGAGAGTATCACGACAATCCGAGCTTGCAACCTACAAAATTATTATAGTAAGGGGTGAGTACCAAACACACGGTACTCAGCAAGTAAACTACTAAACACAAAATTATGTAATATAGAATACAGGTACCCCCAACACTCCAACCAACCCCCCACAACTACAACCTACATAGAATCAACCCAGCCTAACAGTTCACAATGTACATAGCATATAGCTCAATAACCACACCAACTATTATATATCAACAATACCAGGGATCAAGTGTATTATCACAAGTTTCACAAAAAACACTCACATGTTTATAAATGATAATGAGGTGTAATGCAATACAATGTCAAATAAAATGATGCATATCTGTCCTAGTGATACACACCCGCTGTCTCACAGTACGGGACCAATAGGGGACTTCTAGTCCATGCATCTGTAGCAGCATGCGACACAATCCTCGAATCATAATATCTGTCGCAGCGTGCGACACGATCCTCGAATACTAGTATCCATCGCGGCGTGCGACATGACCCTCGAATCATAGTATCCGTTATGGCGTGCGACAGGACCCTCGAATCATAGTATCCATCGTAGCGTACAACATGACCCTCGAATTATAGTATCCGTCGTGGCGTGCGACACGTCCCTCGAATATGGTACATCCTCTTTAATTCTCATTCTTTTTTAGTCCACAGAATACTTGTCACAAAAGTCAATGCAAATAGGCATATTTACACAATAATGAGAAAATGTCTTATTTTAGTACAATGCACAGTTCACAACAACATAGTTTGGTACAACATCGATACTAACTTAATACCTCAAAATCATTCTCAACACCTCACACAAGAAGCACAAGATTCTATATACTTAATAAAGGTTAAGAAATTTACTTGTCTTATATAAAGTCTCAAATCACATCAATTCTGAAGATTTTCCCTTTTTATAACACTCCAATTCACCAAAATCTATTCAAATATAACATCATGATTATATAATGAATCTGACAACACTAAAATCAATTAATTCGGGTGAAAAGGGTAAAATGGTCTAAAAATTTCATCGCCAGAAAAATACCATTGAAATCTGAAAATTTATACATGAAAATGTTCCTCAAGTGATAACAGAGAAAACCAATTCAAAAACGGAGCTAATATAAGGAAGAAATCGCATGTTAAAGTTTTCGAAATATATTAAAAACGCAACAGCAAGATCATAAATTTTACCTCAAACAACGCACCAAAATCAATTTCTGAGACTCCCACAGTGTTTTCCTCGGAAAAATATATAATTTAGACTTTTAAATTGCTTAAATCCAATCAAAATTGAGAGAGAAATCGTTGGTTGTCGTTGTCTTCGGTTTTCAGGTTTTCTTTTCGTTCTTTCTTCTTATCTTTTCTTCTTCTTCTTCTTCTTCTTCTTCTTCTTTTTTTCTCTTTTATTTTTCAAATTATATTAACAGAATTAAATCCTAATAACTAATTTTACTATATATATTAAGTGATATCGGATATTTAATAAGTTATCAATTTAGTCTCCTAATTAAACTAGCTATCTAAATTTATCCATAAATTAAATAGTCATAGTTACTAAATAGTCCAAAATATCAATTCAAAATATTTCAAGATAAATTTTGTAGGAAATCAAGAGGATTGATTCTCAAAATGACCTAACGGGTCATTACAGAACCTGCCATGTTTTTTTGAGAATCGATCACCAATTCACTTCTTAAATGATTCGGCCAACTCTGAATCAACTTCAAAAATATTATAGCCGATAAAAGGATGCTTGACCCTGAATATGACCAACAACTTATCTGATTTTTACATACAGAACTACTTAAGTCAATATATGGTGAATTGACAAACTGCCCAGGAAGCTTTGTTCACATCTGTTGCATTGGTGTCACATATAACATTTTGTTTTCCAAAGCAACAATCTGAGACACTCTAAAATCAGGTATTCGAAATCATCCACCATGGAAGACTCATGTGCGGATTTTGTTGGTTCAGCTGGGACTTTAAATTGGGTTTAAAAAGTTATTATTAACCCTGAGTTAGACTTATTTTTTATTAACATCAGTAAATTTTTAGAGTAATTACTAACCTTTATCTGGCAGACGGGGGTAATTGTCACCATATTATCCAACTTCATCGTTTAATGGTAAATCAGGTATCGCGTAGTCAAAATTATTAAAATCTACATCTACGTCCACTGTAATGACACCGTGATCACTCTTTAAAAAAATAGAAATGATCAATATAACTGAAGAAAATCCAAACATAGCCAAAGTTAAAACAATTTAAAATAACCTATATTCATGTAAACTCGCATCCAAGCAGGCCCCACCAAAAAATAATAATTTTATACATACATAAATAAATTGACAAGTAAAAAATCAAACTTGATTTGACAAAAAGATGAAAAGTATTCACAAATTTCATAAAGTAATTTAAAATATCATTTAATAGACAAAAAGAATAACCATTTTGAAACCCTTGATATAAAAAAAAATAATGCAACACCAACAAGTTATTTTGTTACCACTGACCCTTATAAGCAGGGACACCTTCACGTACTAATCAAATTATCATAAGGGATACCAAATTACACCCATGTTGAAAACCAATGCTACTAGAAAAACGTAACACCATATGAAGAAACTCAGTAATGAGAACCCAAATTTTACCATTAGAGGGTTAATATGCTTATAATTAAAAAAAGTGTAGAAATAAGTAAACTCACGAGTAAAAAGACAATATTTTAACAGTTAAAGAATATATACAGTGAGAAATGGGCTTAATAATTAGATTACCATAATAAAATACAATAGAACAGCCATATTGAAAACCATGGTATTACATAAATAGGTGAACTCACAATCATACCTCAATAGTTATCATAAAGGAGTAAACTCATTAGGAATATTACTAACCAATGGTGTTACCATAATAAATATACTAAAGAATTATTAATTCGACAAAATAATATACTTTATCAGATAAAATATCATATTGGTACCTTGTTCAAAATCATTATGAACACCAACAGCTAACTGACTACATAACAGTCACCATAACTCAAAGAATGCAAATAAAACCCACTATACGATTACCATACAATATACAATTGATTATACTGTTCAATATCTACAACAATAGGTTTAATGAAATTCCTATATAGTATCCAACCAACTACCAAAATTTTATAAATGCATAAACAACAAAGTAAACTAATGAGTTAGCAATATAACATAATAACTTGTTGCATTGGTAAATATCACAAAAAGAATACATTTAACTTCTGAGGGGCAACAACCAACTAATATACTAACTTGTTAATTATCATCATGGCCTACATGCCCACCATATCCCAAACATAATATACAAAATAGATTGGGCATGTCTCAGATTTTTTTTTTTTTTTTGCTTTATACATAACAACAACCCCATCCTAAACAATGATTTAACAATAATAAATATATAGCATTTTGCATTTCTGAAAATAACAACTTGAAAAGAAAAAAATAAGGCAAACAAATTTTCAAATAAACAATATTTGCACCAAGAATGTTTCCCGAATTATATTGCACCAACATCAATAAAATTCAAAAAAACAAAAATAACTTTTTCCCAAAAAAGATTAACTTTCAATACCACACTCTATTCACGTCTGTCATTAAAGAGTCAGAAAACATACTGCACACATATACATAAAATTTCTAGGATATCTTCTCATCACTAACTATTTCTTCCTTCGATCTGTGACTTTGTAACATCTTAATCTCATTAAGTAAATGCTTGAAACATCCATCGACGTACACTTTTAGTTAGCCAATTTGAGTTTCAACCTTAACCTCTAATGCTTTGAACTCATTGCGCAGCTACGAAAAATACATACACTGGATCTGATTAACAAAAAATAAAATTAAAACTAAAAGATCACTTCTATTGATATACTGACTACCAAAAACTCCCCAACAAACTTTTCGAAATTGCAGGCAACAATATCATCATTGCACTCAATGCTAGCGGGCGATACATTACATTCAATAGAACTGAAATTCTCAAGTTGCTCAACTTTAAACACAGCCAAATCTTCCCCAGTCAAGGAAAAATCTTGAAATTTGTACTACAATTTTAACAATAGGAGGAAAATAATCATTAATATGAATAATAAGTTAAAATATATCAATAATAAACATATAAACTGAGAATCACCTGATTGTCATAGCGCATAAACATTCCATTCAAGAACTTATCAAAATACAACCTTTTGAACGAAGTATCCAGTTGAATAATCGAAGAATCCGGTGATCGTGCCGAGAAGCAATACCATCATCCACTTTGTTGCAACATTCATAAAATCATAATTGCATTGTTTATGAAAAACCACAAAACTTAACATAGTTTGGAGCTTCCTTAAGCTGACGGATCAAAAAATCTCTAAAATCGAAAAATGAATGTCTACCCCAAGGATACGTGGTGTAACGATCAGATTCCACCAACAAAAAATGATCTATCAGGTCAAAATATTTCTTCAATGGAGATGACAAAATATACGTACTAATAAAATAAATATTTGCAATGTTATACACATCCTTGGGCTCAAACTCACCAGCCTTAAACTCACTAATCAAATGGTGCTTCTCGACACCCTTGTGACATGTCATTGGGAAGTATCACTCCACAAACTTTGATTTACCAAACAAATCATGAGTATATTCATCAATTGTGTCACATTTAAACCCAGTGACAGTCCGAAACTCTCTAAGAGCAAAACGTAGTTCCTTCCTATTAAAATAAAAAACAAACACTTCACCAATGTTATTCTTGTTTTTCAGATAATAGACTAAGGTTCTAATAAATTGTGCTTGCACATTAAAAGGGGGAGATCAAATAAATACTCAAATGGGTCACTTTTAAACTTGTCAAATAAATCATACTTCGATAAAAACACTCTTACTTTGTCAAACACACTGCCATTTATATAAGAACACCAATCTATCACCTTTTCCTTAATTTGAAATGTTCAAACAAGATGTAAAAAAATAAATAAATTAAACTATTAACACAGAAAAAATAACAGAACCATAAAATACACAAAAATAATACAAACTACAAAATGTACCTGTGGGTCAACTTCGGATTTCTTGGTTCTTCTCTTCACATTGTTCTTTTTTTGGGAACCGGATGCATTGATCACTTTGCTACCACCAAATTTCTAAAAAAAAAAAAATTTAAATGAATTCACACATGCAAGAAAATCACACAGTTTAACCCAAAAAAATTATATCTTCACTTTGACTGCGATGGACGAATTTGCACCTTTCTTCATCTTCTGTTTCTTTGATAGTGGAATTTCGTCCTCAAAGTCACTATCATATGGTAAATTGCTCCCGTTGATAGGCTCCTTGCCCTTGTTCTTTGAAGGATCCTTCTCTTGACTAACGACTAAACCGTTATCATTTTTTGATGTGAAAGGGTGTATGCATTTAACTCAAAAGATGGTCTAGAATAACAATGAGGACTACTATCCTTTCTTTGAAATCTTGGACTTTTTTGAGTAGGTGTAACTTCCGTACTTGTTGTTCCTTTTCCCGTAATGAAGAAACTACATAAATATGAAAATAATTTTAAAAATAAAAATTGGGGATTTGAAATCATTCAACCAACCGAAAGTTTTTATTTGAAAAGAATATACAAACGTTACACTAACCTGAAAAACTTGATGAATTGTAGCCAAGAACTTTGAAGAACCATTTTTCTCAATGAATATTTTTCTTCTAGAATGGAAAAGATTGGCATAGAAGGGTGACAGAGGGGTGTGAGTTGGAATAAAAGAATGCATAATGTTAAAAATCAACTTTCCAATTGATTTTTGTTGAACAAAATTTAAAAAATGGAGTTGCAAACATAGGAAAATGGGTCAGCACAGACGAGGAACAATCATCAATCAATGGTCATTTATATGGGTTTAATCATCCAATCAAATATTTCTTTTTCTGTTGAAATCGATTTTCAATGTTGGTATTTTTATAATTATATTGGTAGATTTGTAATTAAAAAAGCATATGCAATTTTGGGATAAAATTTTGATATTTTTGTAGATTTTCCAATTCTAAGTGAATAGATTAATTAGTTAACTGGGATTTATTCAAGTGAAGAAATTACTACACTTCATCGAGAGATATATTTATAGTAAGAGAAGATTCATGGTTGATAGTGATTAATTTGGCATAACTATGGCTGATGTAGACTTTCTTAATCTTGAAGTCAACTCATTCTTTCAAATTGATAAATTAGATTACTCTAAAATTTGCTAGAAATGATATTGTTAATACTCAAGATTAATCAATTGTTTGAATCTAATTTTTTTAGCTTCGAAATCTTAATTCTTTGTAGGGTTAGACTCTGAACTTAAAAATAAGATTATATTTACAACAACCAGGATAGGATAAATTTTATGTGTGATCAGGCAATTATCCACTTTTGAGAATGAATATTTCGAAAATGGCGATACTATAACATGCCGTATTTTTTATTTAAGTTGAGACTCATTAAAAGAGTTATTTGTTAGAGTGTATAAGAATAATATTAAATAGAGTGTATTAGTGATGGTTGCATTATTGCTTATGCGTTATTTGATTTGGTGCATTAGAATAACATTCATTGCATAATTTTTTAAAAAAACATTTATTGACAGAGACACCCTCCATAATTATGGTGACAAAGATTAAAAAAAAAAAAAACAATTTGAAGGGCAAAATGAATCTTTAATTATGCTTATGCTAATGCATGCATTAAATCCTCTTGTATTACAGATAGTATGGATTTTCATGTATTAGTAATACACTCGTCAATAAACGATACAGTGAATAACCAATGCAACATTAGTTATATATCGGTTGAAAAAGTGTACCAAATAAGAAACTATTAATAAACAAAACTAATGCATATATTATTTATTGTAATACATTTTATCAAATGATCCCTAAGTGGTTATTAGCCCCAAATTATGCAACAACTGTGTTATATCAATCATAAATTGTTCTTTGTAATTAATTTGGGGTGTAAAGATTTTCCTAATTAAGGCCAACTCAAGTTGAAAAAGTGGAAGTAAACCAAAGGTTTCAAATTCAGTTTGGACCAGGATTTCATTCAAGCACAAATAATTATTACTACTGATAGTGAATTTGGCATATTTAACAAGGATTAATATTAGAATCATCATCTGAATCCTTAATCGAATTTGGTAATTTCATATTTGGTAGTCAAGTATTCAACCGGTTTACAAAAATGATCATATATAATGTATCAAATTGTATATATAATACATAATTATGTATATACACCCATATGTAATGCTTATATGATATTTATATATTGTAGGATGGTTTTATTTTTTCAATTTTGACTAACTAAAATCTCATTGAAATAGCCGTACAGATATAATCTTCTCTCCATGTTCTATGTGTTTTGATATATCATTCATTCAAAATATTACGTATTTGCAATATGTCAAAACTTAGAATCAATCTTTGAATCTCGATCAATTCAAAATCTCCTCTAAATAGTTTCAAATTTTATATATGAACTTCACTCGATGTTTTGAGAGTTCTAATATATTATTCACTCAAAATAATTCACGTTGGCAGCATGTCAAATTTTAAAATCAAGTGGCAAAGATACTTTAATTGCTGAATAAGGAGTTTATCAAATTTATGTGTTTCTTGTTTGCTTTATTCATCACATGATTGAAATTCAAATTTACTAATAGTATTTAGTTCTAAAAGTAACATTTGGGAAGGACAAACCACTGATTTTAAACGATTTTTCCAATTTCTTGTGAAGGAAATACATCAATGACTCAGAAAGTCGTGATTTTAAATCCAAGAAACACTTTACAATTTTTTAATTGCGATTCTTTTAGAAAAATTCGTAACGCAAAACTTCAAAAAGTCCTTTTTTTTTTTTGCGCGTATGTATAATTTTATCCAACTATGGATATATAATAATTAATACATATGAGGATAAGAATGAAGTAATATATTGTAGGATATTCTTTGTCGTGTAATAATTACAATTTAAAAGAGAAGCAAGATTGGTCAACCATTAAATTCTAGAAGGTCTTCCCCTGTTGGGAAGGAGGATGGAAGTTTCAAAACTTTATAATAATATCAACTGCAATACATTAAGAAAACGATTGGTTCACGGGTATAATTGTAGATCAACAATTCCAAACTTGTAAACCGCCTTGATTTTGGGGCTTTGCTCCCTTATCACACACGTCCAAATAGCAAATGAGCGGGTGCAATGGGTTATTATTTTATAAAAGAAAGAAGATCAGTCTTTTTAATTTATCTAAACACTTCAAATATAATAAAAATTATTTTGATTTAAAAATAATTAAAATAAATCAATTCAAATAATCTTTTATACGAGTTTAAACTATCATACAAATGTCAAAGAGATAAATGTGAGGCGAAAGAGTGTGAATTGGAAGTAACAAATTATACGATGAAAAGCAAATTAAAGTATTTACAAAATTTGTGTGTTTTTGCCTTGCAATTGCAGAGCACCAAACCACTTGCCATCCATACGCTAAGGGAAAAAATGAGGCAAAGTGTCGAAAGGAGAAAAAAATTAGAAAGAAATGAAGATAAGATAATTAAATCATTTTCGTGAGTAAACAACAAGAAGATGTGCTTCATTGCATTTTCATATATAGTTGTAGATTGGCATTTTAGGACATGATGTAGCAGATAGGGTCTGATCTTGGGTTTGACTCTTGGCCATAGAGCACTGCCCCATCTTGGCCAAGGAGCACTGTCCCTGTATAGGGTTCTATTTTTCATAAATTTAAATAGTTGAGCTTCAACGTAGATATCAGATATCAAGTGTAAAAAAAATTAACATCATAAAAATTCTCTACAGTGAAAATTGAAGTTGCATATAACTTTTTAATTTTTCGTGAAATAGAATTAAAATTATATACACCATATTTTTTTTTAAACCTCAAGTATAGGTTATACGAGAAATGTTGTTGTTGACATTATTTAAAAGAAAATTTTCAAATTAATAGTCCCAAGTATAAGAAAAAATATATACAAATTTATACAATTGTAATCATCTGAAATTTTAAATTGAAATTATTTTATATCGAATGAATCAAACTGAAAAATAAAATATGTCACATATAGGACACATAAAAATATATTTTGTATTACTATTTTAACGTGTTTCAAGTAAAAGAAAAAAAAAAAACTTTACTAGTCATTTGCATTTCGCATAAAGAATAAATAATGTGAATGTGGAAAATAGCAAGTTCCAGCTATACGCCGTCGTCTTTATATGCTCGAATAAAATATGATAAGGTTGTCCCCCTTTTTTATGTTTGGTATGTGTTTTTCCTTAAACGTCTGATATTTATTTTGACGTCTGATTAATTTAAATTTAAGTTCAATAATTATTTTTATCAATAGCAAAAATAATTCTTTCTAAAAAAAATTAATTTTATATTCAAAAATTTAAACCTAATAGAAATAATGAAATGCTTACTATATATTATATCATAATTTTTTATGATATTACAAGGTTATCTATTCAGCGTAAGTATACGAATCGTCTAATATAACGTGGATACTATACATGTAAGACAAGTGTCATCTTACTATACATTGGAATATTTTTAGGAGATTAACGGCCAATAATTAGTACTAGGCCATTTTGGCTCCCAAACGTAAACTTGAAGCAACTTTGGTCAAACATTGCTACACTAAAAAATTGGCTACTACTATAATACCACTGCCTCTCCATGTTTTTGTCTACTTTTTTTCCCCTCTAATTAATAATAATATTAACAAAAAGAAAAGTATTAAAATTATATTTTAGTTTAGAATAAATTATTAATTTCATTCTTAAATTATAGAGAGTCTTAAAAAGACCTTTCTACTTCACTAACTAAAATAAAAAAATGCTCCCAATCTACCATAAATGTTAACAACACCTCTTAACTAGACAAAAATTTAGAGTGTCTTTAAGTTCAGTTAATTAAGTAAAGACATGTTTTTTAATACTGTCAATAATTTAAATAAAAAATTAATAGTTCATATTAAATTTGTGAGTGTTTTTAATATTTTTCTATAAAAATAAGAAATTAATAATTCACGTCAAAATTCGTGAGCATTTTTAATATTCTTCTCGTAAAAATATAGTAGAGTAAATCTATTTTAAATAAGAAAAGACACTTGTAGCCTCCAGGAAATAGGTAGGAACGTGCATTAGAAGCAATCCCCCCAGTAAATATTTTGGATATGAAACCGCGTGAAATGAGGCCAAGTGGAAACGTTGCACAAATTTTGCATACACGTGTGAGTTCAAAACAGGTGGGACCCAGTGGGTCCACATAGAATTGTGGACTGTCATAGATGACGAGGATGCGTGTATCGTGCCCCAATTCGCTTCACCCAATTAAATGTTTACTGTACTATACTATATAGGACGATTAAATTCAGGAATCTTTAAAATAGCTTAACATCTAATAAACTTTATTTATTGTCCTATTCACATGTATATTAACTAGACTAGATAGAAATTGAATTTATGAATTCTCAATTATGAGTTGTCAATTTGTTTGATTGTAGAGAATTTTTCAGCAAATTATACTAACATCTTGTTGTTATAAATACCTAATGAATTAAAATTGAAGGTAAAATTTATAAAATTAGGTCTTAGATCTAATTCACATTTCAAATACTAACTCAAAGGGAGGAGTGGTCTTTCTTCAAGAGTCCACCTCAAGTGCTTAGCATCTGGTGCGTGACAATTTTTAATTTTTGAGGGTTCAATGGGTGAGATGGGCGTAAAATTAGATCTTGAGCCTAACTCACACCCCAAAAACTAACTCAAAAGGAGGAAGATTGTCTAAAAAGTTAAATTTTTACTTTTTTTTTTTTAATTTCAATTTATGTGACAATTAATATTTAAGTACTCTTTACCTCAATATATGTGATAATTTATCTTTTATGATAGTAAATTAGTGACAAAATATCTTTTTATACATAATAATAATTTGGTTTTAAATTTTACATAAAATAAGTTGTAGGCACCTCAAAAACCTACGACTTATTCTAAATGACATATTTTAGAAGTTTCCGTTCCATTGTTCAACTTCATGAAACACATAATTTGTAATATTATTAAAAAAAGCATCACGTCACTCTTTTTAAACATATTAAAAGAAAAAATTACTACTAATATAAAGTTCAAGTCAACAATTGGATACCGATATTGGGAAAACATACAAAACGGGTGGGCTCCATATAATTTGCTTGAATTTTGAAAAAAAAAACTGAAACGTACAAGTGTATATAGTATAAGTAAGTTGAATTCAGAAATTAAAGTGACTTCACCTACTGCCAACGTCTTGTAAAATCTACAAATTATAATGTACTCCATTCGTTCTAATTTAGTGGTAGCTTTAATTTTAAAAAATTATCCAAAATAATAGTGTTTATATTGATAAAAAAAACTGATATTATGCTAAAAACATCTTTAATAAATAAGAATAATTTAATAAAATATATTATTTAATAAATATAAAAATTAAAATAATAATTAAACTAACACGAAGAAAGTATGTTTTAGCATGCCATGACACTAAATAATGATGATAATTATTTAATGGTAATAATAATTACTGTTATATTATATTTAACATACTCCTTTTAATAATATTTGATCATGATTGACTTGACATATCAATTAAGAAATAATTTTATCAAATCAATCTTTAAAGATAATAAATATAATGTCTTTGAAAATGCAATAAAGAAATGATTATAATTAATGATAAGAGTAAATTAGAAACTAAGTATAAAATTATGTATTGATTTCATAGGAAGTGTTGTTGGCCATCTATATATTTTTAGTATATTGAACAAGTAAAGATGGACGGAGGGAGTATAATAGTACTTTCTTGTTGCAAAAAGAATTTTCTTTTTCTTTTTTAGTCTGTTTTAAAAAGGACGATCTCTTTCTTTTCTTTGTCAATATTTTAATATCAGTTTTCCACATAGCATGTTTAAAGGGATAAGATTAAAGGCATTTTAGTACATTTGACTTAATTTTAATTTAGAAAAATCTTTCTTATTGTTAAACTCCATGTCAAGTTAAACCAAATTATTCTTTTTTAAATGTAGGGGGACTAATAAATATATGTAGTGACACTAATTCAATCATTGTAAAATATTTTTATGATAATAAATATTATCATTGAAAAGATAGTTTATAATCTTTTTTCTTATTTCTCACCTGATGTACGTGTGCACGTTGGAGCCCGCCGATTTCAGATTTGTGCCTCATAGGGTCCCATACGCGGAAAACACTCATAACAAGGATTTTTTCATGTTCAAGGTTCAAATTTGAGATGTCTGATTAAGGAAGGAACACAGTAATTTATAATCTATTGATACTAAATATATATTTTTTATTGGGTGTGCAATTTTACTGTTGTTGTAGGGTTTCCACCGCTCGACAAAAGCAAAAGGTGTAATCCAACAAAAAGAAAAGGACCTGGATCGATCGAAGATCTTGCTTCTTAAAAAGAGGAAAACCATACAATGAATCATTCTACTAAAGTAAACAAGCACACGTGCTGCAACTTTTTTCATTTTCCCACGCACACACAAGATACTTTCAAATTTTACCAACTCTTTACAGGCACTCCAATTTTAATTAAAACATGATTTTCAATTTAGTATAGTGTTGAAAGAAGGAACAAATTTAACCAATCCTTAGGTGATGAGGATCCACACATCTTTGAACGATTTATATATATCAAGAGAGACACACACTTGTGACGAAGACATTTTCATCAATTGACATAGAGTGAAATGACATTAAGCAATCAATATTCAAATTAAAGTATCCAATGTTTATATACCAAACAAGAAGACAATTTCATTATTGGTATTCACTAGCTAGAGTGAAATGACATCCATACAAATAAATAATTCAGTAAACATACAAGTATCCAATAATAAGACAAATGTATTTTTCTTCTCTCATCCTCTCTTTACACTTTTTTCTTTTATATATTCTATTACAAGATCCACCGTAACTGTTCAAATTGTAGGAACCATTGTGGTCGACCAAAGATCACTTAAAAAGTCTTCTGATCAGTCCAAAATAGGCATATTCAAACTTTGAAAATCTAATTCATATTCAACCGTTGAAGATATTAGGAGAAATAGGATATATTTACCTTGGTCACTCTTGTCATTGCTCTTTTCATAAGTACTATCATTTTTTATTTTAAAAAAAGGGATGGATTAAATTATACCCCCTATTTATCAAATTTTAACGTGGTACAACCCATTAAAAAAAATAATTGTTACAATTAATTTATAATTTTATCTTTAATATGACCTTAAACATACTTATTCACTATAATTTTTTCAACAATTAATCACAAACATACCCAGCGAAATTCCACAAGTGGGGTTCGGAGAGGGAAAAATGTATGTAGACTCTACCACTACCTCATAGATATAGAGAGGTTGTTTCTGGAGGATCCTCGTCTAAAAAAATCAAGTTCTATAAGAAGAAGATATTAAATATGAAAAAAAAGAGAAAAGAAAAAAAAAGAAAACGACTAATAATGAAAAACAAATGATAGTAATGTAAATTCGATAAAAATAACAAATAAAAGATGAATAATGGCACACAGGATAAAGGACACGACCAATACTACTAATCTACTATATCACAAGGCCAGACATCAACCTACCCGTACATACTAGCGTATTAGCCTTCTACCCTAATACGAGATCTTCACTCCTTTTTATCTAAAGTCATGTCCTCGGTGAGATAAAGTTTGGCTCTATCTTGTCTGATCACCTCGCCAATACTTCTTCGATCTACCTCTACCCCTTTGTGTAACCCCTTAAATTCAACCTTTCGCACCTCCTAACAGGAACATCGATACTTCTTCTCTGCACATGTTCAAACTATCGCAGTCTTGCTTCTCTTGTCTTGTCACCCGCAGGGCTACCTCTAACTTCTCTCGAATTGTGTCATTCATAATTTTTTTTAAAAAAAATAATTTAATATTAATAAGTTTAGGATATAAAAAAATTATCCT
>JAABOM020037524.1:0-16817 GCA_011800125.2 Solanum clarkiae
CATTTTGCTTTATTCCATCATACCCCAAAGCCAAAAAATAGTGAATCTTTGGCTCCATCCGAGATTGATGGAATATAAAAAAAATATAAAATATAATATAAATATTTTTCTTACCTTACCCACCACTTCCTCTCACCGTACCTCCCCCCTTCCGCCCCCAAACAAAAATTGTAAATTTTTGCAAAAAAAAATTATTTTATCTCCCTCTTAAAATAATAATCTAGATATTATTTTAATTATTTTTAGAAAAATAATTTTATACTGCCCACTTAATCATCCGCTTTTATTTTTTTATTATTTTTAGAAAATTATTTTTTCTTTGTCGCAAAATTTCTTAAATAAATTTTTTATTTCTGTTTATACTCGATAAACAAGGAGAAATTTTTTTTCTAAAAGTGTGTGTACATATCTATAAAAAAATAAAAATAAATTAGGAGCGGAGGATTAGATGCAAGTGGCATAAAATTTTATTTATTTTTAAAAGATCTATTTTTTTTTTAGGTAGGAGTGGAGTAGGGGCTGAAGTTTGAACTTTTAAAAAATATTTTATAAAAGAGATAAAAAATAAAAGGGGCGGGGATTGTTGGGGTGGATGGGTGGGCGATACACCGGGGTAGGGGCAATAGAGTAGGTGAGAAAAGTATTTTAAATTTTATTTTTAAAAAATAATATTTTTCGAAAGAATATTTATACTTTAATCTTTTACTTTTAACTAATATTAATATTTTATTTAATTTTTGTCAATGCGGCATGTCATATGGCAAGATATTCTCCAATAAAAGAGAGAGTGTATTACGCACACCACTGAGGTATGTTTCTCAAACTAATAAGTGATAGTTTAAGTGTGTTTCTGAAACTTCGAATACTTTAGGTGTGAAACTTTAAAAAGTGGTATAGTTTAGGTGTGTTTTGTACACTTATCTCTAAAAAAAATTTCTTTTTCATTTTTTGAAAAAGGAAAGACCAATGGGAACCAGAACTCTTCTTCTTCATCTTCAAGGCCTTAATCGCCTCCTCCTTTGTTCGTCCTGTGCTTTACTCGTTGTCGTTGTCTTCATCTCCATTTCCGTCTCCATCTCTTGTTGTCATTATCACAGAGGTAAAAGAGAATATTTCGCCATAGTTTAGATTTTGATATTTTTTCATAGTTAGGGTTTGATATAAAAAGAAAAAAAAAAGAACATGCATGTATTTTTTTTTTCAAATATTTCATAGATTGTTCTGTATTTTTCACTTTTCACTCACTCTAATAATATTGTATTCATTACTGTGATGATGTTTACATTGATGAATGAAAATTGACTGAACTTGAGCAATTTAAGCAACTTTTAAACAACTGATTAAGTAGTTGTAGTTGTATTCATTATTGTGGTGGGTGTTGTGTTGGTGATAAATGAAAATCGACTGAACTTAATAGTTGCAATCTTTGTAGCAACTTAAGCAACTGCACAAGTAGTTGTATCCATTATTGTGGTGGTGTTGACATTGATGAATGAAAATCGATTGAACTTGAGCAATTTAAGCAACTCTTAAACAATAAGTAGTTGTAGTTGTATTCATTATTGTGGTGTGAGGGCGATGAATGAAAATTGATTGAACTTAATAGTTGCAACCTTGCAGCAATTTAAGCAACTCTTAAGCAATTGCACAAGTAGTTGTACTTGTATTCATTACTGTGATGGTGTTGTGACAGTTGTTGACACTCAATTTTTACCCTCCACAATACAAATTAATTATTGAGCTTTCGATTATGACAATTTAAGATAATTGATTTTCAAAATACAAAAAAAAAATTCAAATATTTGACATTTTATTTGAAGAATTATTATTTTGTAATTAATCTAATTATTTCGAGTTGATAATACTGTAAGCTCTTAAATTAATTTGTATTAATTCATCGTATAGTCAAATTAGTCAATCGAATTCAATTTGACTATATTTAATTGGCCAAAATTACAATCAAATTGGCCAATTTCTAAATCAAATACCCTTACCCCTTGAACCCATTTTTTCACCACTCATAGTAGTCTAAATTTGGCCCAAACCAGTTCAAAACCCAACCCAAATATCCCTCAAACCCGGCCCATTCCCTTTTCAGCCAACATTTACAGTATACATATAATATAATACATTGTACGCTCGTGTGGCGTCCACGCGCCCCCATATTAACCTTTTCTCCTCATTTCCCACACACGTACATTTCTCCCTTTCCATCGTCTTCTTCTTCACGAGAACCAGATGAATAACTCAACCCAGCAAAATTCTGAATCAATCCAAGGATCCCCTCAACCATCTGTACCTGCGTGTCTTCTTCACGTCGTCTTGAGTACAAATTTACTAGACGAATCTTCGGGGTGTTTCAATCGTATGCTTGCCCTCACGGATCAACAGTCAAATCCTCAAATCCGTTGAGGATTCGAGTTTATCCTTATCCTCTTTGGGGAATTCAAATTTAAAACCCTAGATTCGCCCCTCGAAATCCCTGAATCGCCCCTGATTTTCCCTCCCATTTTAGCCCTAATTTTGAGTTATATATATCCCTCTTTCTCAGCATTGTTGGGCTGCCGCCGTTCTTAATTCGAAAACTCTAGGAAGCAACTCAATCAATTTTCACAATGTTTCTTAGAAAATTTGTCAGAAAGCATTCCTTTGGGGTGAGACCAATTTCTACGGTTTCACTCGATTTCGAAGACTTCTTGAGAAATTAGAAGCCTTTAAAGATCAGGAAAGGTGTAGATGGAGCTCACTCGTGGCGAGAGGTCCTCTTCAAGCCCGTCGTCATCCTAAGTTTCGCTGCTTCAAGAAAGGTAACACCTCGTCTCTTTTTTCTCCATCTCGTTCAAGTCTCACACACTGTATACGAATGTGAATATTGAAGTTATATTGAAATCTTCTATTTGCATTTTGTTTGTTGATTGGAAACCCCTGTTGTGATAAGTCGATGCTGTGGGTTGTTGTTATTGACCATATTAGGTTGTAGTTGGTTTCAAAGCTTTAAAATGATGCATCTTTACCACTTCATGATTTGAAAATTAGCTCTTCGATGCGAGTCTTAGTTTTTGCTGAAAATAGCTTCAAATGGTGAGTATTTGCTGTAAAGATTGGTCTCCACTTCTGTCTCTGCTTTAGCCTTTCTTTTGCAGTCTTGGTTACTGTATCTTCGATCTAGGTTTCATAAAGCGTGTCTGTTCTGAGCTTATATTGGTAATTTTGATGTGTCTTGTCAGTTTTCGGTCCCATCCTCACGTCAGTCTAGTTTGTGATACCCCTGTTGAGTTTAAATTAAGAAATATGCACGTATGGTACTGTATTGGTTGAGGGTGTTGTTGTTGTCTTCGTTTTTATTCATTGTTTTATTCAAAAACATGCTGTAATGTTCAAATTTAGCCTGTTAATTCATCTTGATGAGGGTTCTAGTTTCTTAAGACACTGTCTGTTTGCTTTTCTAGTGAATATAATCTGCCTATTATGCTTTTGAGTTTCGTTTTAGTTTCGCTTCGGCTTTGTTCTTGTCAGAATCTGAATATTTTGGTCATGAATAACATGCATATGCCTTCATTACATCAGAAGTTCGTTTAGAAATGCATAAAGTGTGGTTGTTTCTCTATCTCTATTCTTTTAGTTTCGAAATCTATCTTTAAGCTGCTGTGATGCTATCCTTGCTGGTGTCATGAAGTCTGTTTGGCTTACATCTGCTGATTTCTTTCTATTCTGTTGCTACACATTATTTACAACCTGTCTGGGGTCACTAGATAAGAGTTTTGATAGGTCTGTTGACCTCTGCTCGTGTTTTGTTATGTTGAAATAAATTCATTTCTTAAAATAGCATACTGTATTTTTCAGATTTCCTTGGTTGTTTATCCCTCTCCTCCTTTGAAAATTCATTCTCAACCCATCATTATTTCCTTGCTTCCATATATTATTTTCAAGCTTCAAGGTCTTAAGTTGCTGTTTTGTTGTCCTGCTCTAGTTTCTTTCTAAGTTGTGTCTACTTTACTGGATTGACTATTGATTTTAGTGTGAATTTGATCATTGGCTGCATAGTTTGCTGAGCTAAAGTGTTGTTATATGACAATGTAAGTTTGAATCTCCATTTATTGAAGTGTCTATATTGTATGTTAATGACTTCATTTTAGTTGGGTTTTCTCTGGAAAGGTCTTTCTTTACTCTGTGTGTCTAAGCTAATCGTTTTCTCATCAATCTTTTAACTGCTGCTTACTTTCTTTATGGTTATTGTTTTGAGGTTAAAACTCATTGCTCTTACATATTTACTTGCATCTGTTTTCAATCTTGAACAAGTATGTGACTTCATTATTTTCTTTCTTCTAAGTGTATACCACAGCAGCACAAGGAAATGGGCTAAGCCCAAGGAGCAACAACTTATCAAAATTTAAAAGGGCCAGGCAGGCCCAAATATGTAGAAATTAGGACAGGTTACTATTTGGGCCTGCCAAGCCCAATCCTTTATTTTAATTCCTTCTTTTATATTTATTATATTATTTGTGATACTTGTTATTTTGTTTACTAACTCTAATATTTATTTGTATTATTATTTGTTATTAATCTAATTATTTTCCCAACATGTCTTCAATTTTTTAATTTTCATTTTAGTGATTTTCTTAGTGTTAGAACTATTTCTACAATTTATTTTGCATTAAAACTAATGCATATTTGGTCCAAGTGTTAGTCAATTTTTTTTTTGAATTAGTCAATTTTCAAACTTAGTCAACTCTTTTTTAAACTTAGTCAATTCTTTCAAACTTAGTCAATTTCTTGCAAAATTAGTCAATTCTTTTTTAAATTTAGTCAACCCTTTTAAAGTTAGTCAACTTCCTAATCGTTGGTCAAGCGCAAGTTAGCGGCCTTTTGAGTGATTAATTTCTTCTCAAAATGGAAGTTGAACTCTTACCCATCTCTCGAAAATTGTAAAACTTTTTGTTAGGTTTTAAAATTTAATTTAGGTTTCTTAATTTTTTTTAAAATTTAGCGGCGATTTTGTCCACTTTTAAAAATTTGATTTATACTTAAACTAATTGAGTAATAAATCATATTTTCAAAATCAAAGTCATCTTTTTATTTTTTCAAATTAACAGAAATGGCGACTTTGCTGGGGAATTTCAATTAGATTTTAACCATTAGATTAAGTTGTTTGACTAACTATTCGGTTTGTAATATTTAATAATTTTAATTTTCTTATTTGCTTATTTGTTTAATTTCAATATATTAAACTATCATTACATGCATAGCATCTTTTGTCATTTGGAAATTTTTTATTTTCCACTAAATGACGGTTATGTGGGTCGCAGCCGTTTAATCCAAATTTTTCATCGGGGTACCCTGACGAAATGAGTTGATTTTGTAGGGTCAACAGTGGTTATCTTCCCCAGCCCAGGTTGTCCGCCTGGGTCACCTTTCCACAGTTAAAATAAGTCCACTCTTAGTTACCTAGGTTAGAGTTAAACCAAAACCTTGGCGCATTAGCCTAGGTTTACTCAATACCCAAGGGGTATTGGGCCCATTAGTAGCCCACCTTGAGTCTATTTGGCCCACAACCAATAAGACGATCATACTTATGTGTTTATATTTGAAGGATGTGCTTGTTGTTTGGCGAACCATTGTCCCTCGGGTTTGGTAATTTATTTTGATAGCTTAGTTTTGTCAAAAGAAAAATCTTCACGAGACATTTCTTCATCCAAAGATGTTCGGAGACGCCAAGAAGTTTAGAAGAAGAAATCTTTCATGAAGGATTAGTTAGGATTATACCCCTGCGTGGGATTGATTTTTGTACTTCCCTTTCCCATATTATGTATCTCCATTCAGTTTATTCATAAGGCTTGTATAAATATTGTGAGGCAATGGAACGTTTAAAATTGCATATACATCCTTCAAATCTTAGGCCTACCCTTGGCACAAAAGGATCACATATCTGTTTATGACGCGCAATATCTATTTACGTGCTATATTTTATAATTGTTTGTGTGATTATGTTGCTTTGTTTGAAGACTTCTGGTCCACTTCTTTTAGAATGTTTATAGAATTCCCTAAGCACATAAATCAAGTCACTATCAAAAGTTCGTCCAAATACTCTTCGAGTCCCAAGTTTCTCAACAAAATCGAACTCCACTCTTAAAATTCTAAAATCTTACCCTTTCATTTGACCAGAGGTGAATTTTTCATTTCAATTCGGAAATGATTCAAGCTGGTTGAACTAGTGAAACCTGATTTCTCCTTCGTAAGATACGTAAGCTGCCTTCTATGGCTCAGTCTCTTATTTTTGAAGAAGATTTTTCCCCCTTCATCCTTAGAAGAGAATCATCAATTTCACTTGAGCGATGAAAACATGGATCAATAACTCTTCAATTTACAAATCTCGAAATCTAGAGTCTCCAAAGATTCCTTCTTCGATTAAAGCTTTCAAAGGGCACAGAAAATGACTGAAAATAGTGAGATTATTAGTTTGACCGATGTTACCACAAGAGGTCCTCAAAATGAAGTAGTTGCACGATCGATGCAATAGATAGCTGAGATGAGACCTGAGTTACAATATACTAGGGAGTCGGAAAATTTTGTTATCACTATCGATATTCTATTTCTAAGAGAAAGAAGGCCTCCACTTTATTCTCATTCTTCGAACCCTCTAGAAAACATCCCAAGTAATCCTCATATTACTCCAATCCAGAAATTACCTACCATTGACTTAACTGTCACTAACTCGCGCCATGTTAGCTTTTCATATCAAAAACTACCTTCTCCTCAAAATTTGAATCCTAATAGTTCTCAGACATTATCTATCACATATTATACCCAAAACCTATCTGTTATTCAACTCATGCCTTTAAAAGTCATTTTTCACGAATCACACCTTCCTTATCCCACATATACCAAATCCAATTATTATGAAGAGAAAGAAAATGAGTGGAAGCCTAATGAAGAAATGAGCATAAAAGAAAAAATTGCGAAGGCCATGAAACAATATCACTACGCATCAGATATTGTGGGCTTGAACTATGAAGATCTGTGCATTAATCCTAATTTGGACCTTCCAGAAGGGTTTAAGATTCTGAGGTTTGACACTTTTGATGGAACTGGCAATCCTCTGGTTCATTTGAAAGTTTATTGTAATCAATTCGTGGGGGTTGAAAAAAATGAACCACTTTCGATGTGCCTTTTTAATCGAAGTCTTAGTGAGAAGCCTTGGATTAGTTTACCTCATAAGAGCTAAAGCAATGGCTGAGTTAGGAGGTACTCGCAAAGGAATTTGTTGAAAGATTTGGACTAACATAGAAGTCGCCCTTGATTGCTACTACTTGGAGAAGATCAAACGAAAATCTACTGAAAAACTATCGAGAATACGCTCTTTGTTGGAGAAGTGAGGCTGCAAGAGTTCAACCTCTAATATCTGAATTCGAAATTACCAAAATGTTTATTCGTATTCAAGAGCCTGAATACTATGAGAGAATGTTGTGCATGATAGGATGAAAATTCATTGATGTCGTCATGATAGGAGTAACTTTACAGGATGACTTCAAGACCGGAAAAATCACATTACAAGTTAATGAATAAATCATTAGAACTAGTGAAGTGTCTGTTGTTAGAGCTATTCCATCAAAGAGGTATCAAAAGTGTCACGTCAAGTAAGGAAAATTCTCATGTCCAAGCTTTAAAAAGTCTCCCAAGGTATTTACATCATTGAAGGAGTCTCCAACTTAGTTTTACGAAAGGCTGAAAGCAGCAAGTATACTCCATCCTATAAAAGGAAGACCAGCCAATCCTTTGGGAAAAGTTTTACAGGGCAGACCATAAATATGCTTATCATTCAGGAGCTATTGGACATGATATAGAGAACTGTACGACTCTTAAGCATAAGATTCAGAATATGCTGGAGGACAAGTTAATCACAATTGATCAAGCTTTCCCAAATGATAAGAAATTTGATGCTTGAAAGTAAGTACAAGATGATTTGAGTAAGATCGCTTGAAGACGTTCACCATCAAGGGATGAATAGAAGAAGTACAAAGCTTTGACAAATTTCTAAGGATGGAGTTATCACATATTTAGTCTTTTCCCCCCCAAATTAGCCTTATCCTTTTTCATTATCCGTTTTGTATGAACTATGTTTGACCTGAATTCCCAAGAATGAGATACGAGGCGGTCTATGTCGGCTTCGGTCATCCCTTTGTCCCTTTTTATTATCCTTTTTGTTTTGGAATTACGTTTGACCTGATTCCTGCCTCAACGAGATACATATGTACCACAACGGCTCAGTTATATTCCCCATTAGATTTTCATTTCCCTTCGTAATGAAAACTGAGGTAGAATTTTTGAGAGGATCTCAAAAATTCACTAGAAGATGAGTTTCTCCAATAAGATCAGGGATCACAATATACAATTGGGGTAAAATTTTTGAGAGGGTCTCACAAATTCCTCCAAAAGGATATCTCTCCAACGAACCAAGTTTGGAATTTTTTGAAGTATGTAACCGAAGGCAGAGTTCTGAGAAAATCTCAGAAATTTCACAAATATATCATTTGCTACATTCAAGCAAATTGGGATAGAATTTTGAGGAGGGTCCTAAAAAATTCCACTAAAACTGTGCTTCAAAGAGCGGATGAGTGCTCAAGTCAATTGCATGAAGGAGCATGAGGACAAGGCCAACACAAATCAATCTCCCAAACTAAGAATTTTTCTGTGGATGCAGGAACAGCGAAATCACAAAGATGATGATGTCAAAATCTTCAAGCATAGGACGCCACCTATACCTAGCATGGCCTCGTCATAATCATCTTATCTTATCTTCAATTTATGTGTTACGTCAAAATGATTTCTATTTACTTTTACTATATTTTGCTTTAAAATAAGTTGGTTGTCCACCATGTTATAGTGGGATAATCATCGAGCCATCCACCTCTATAGTTGGATAATTAACGGGTCATCCATCCCGTTACGGTTGGATAATCATTGAGCCATTCACCTCGTTACAACTGGATAATTATCAGGCCATCCATCCCGTTACAGTTGGATCATTATCAAGCCATCCACCTCGTTACAGTTGGATAATCATTGGGCTGTACACCCCGTTATAGTTGGATCATCATCGAGCCATCCATCTCGTTATAGTTGGATAATCATCAGGTCGTCCACCCCGTTACAATTGGATAATTATCAAGTTGTCCACCTCGTTATAGTTGGATCATATCGAGCCATTCACCTCATTACAGTTGGACCATTATCGAGTAATTTTGTCTCACTCAGATACCCAGCAAGCCATCACATTGCATATTCAAGTTGTCGAGACCGCCAATTTCATAATGCATGTCAAAAGAGCCATCAACATATTACATAGTATCAATTTATCATCTATTACGAGGAAGCTGACGTCAAATGCTCAAAGGGATGACTATGTGCCGATAAGGTGAAAGTCACTATCCCCCAACTTGATTTCCATTTTATACTAACAAGTTTTATTTTAGTCTTTGTCGAGAGCATCCGAGAGGATAAATTCTCAAACAAACCCAGGTGTGGACGTCATCAAATAGGATGTAGCACAACATGAAACTTTTTCTTAGCAGTGAACTGGGACATAGTCTGAAGAGAAATGTCAAACTCTTTGGATGGGAGCTGAGAAGAGACTCCCACCACAATCCAACCACACCCCTGTCAGAAGGCATGCGGGTATTTCTTTGAGTTCTTCAATTTTCAATTTCGTATCTAGGCTATCTCGATTCTCACCAGAAGCAATCTTTCCAATCCGAGTGATAATATACCAAGAGTTTTTGAAAATTATGTCTGTATAAGTTCTTAATTATGGGTGTGAAGTGCACCACATTTATAGTTAAGAGGTTGTAAGCCTCTTTTTCTCAATTCAATTATTTATCACTCCTCCTGAATCAAAGGTTATCTTAGCATAAGAGATTTCCTTTTCAACTAATGAAGTCGAACTACAAGCAACCTGATTCCTAAGTCCAAGGATATAGGTGGGCTCAATTTTGAAAACTCGGTTGTATTCTAACATTTCCTCTTAAAATCTCATTCCCAAACATTCTAATTTCTCCATAATTCGATATTGGGATAGCTTTTAAATTCTTCCAAAAATCAATGCGTAAAATCAAGTATCTTGAACTACAAGTAGCCTGAATTCTTATTTAACTTGAGATATGTAGGAAGCCCAAGGCCAGGGTCTGACCATAATTTCCCAAAGTCCATTCCAAAAGCCTTTCAGAAGATGAAGATGTGATCGGCTAAAAATTGGATTTGTCAAGTTTCTTTGTCCACGATCTCTTTCATAGATCATATCCAAAGAAAGGGGTAGCTGTTGACACCCAACTTTTACCCTCCACAATACGAATTAATTATTGAGCTTTCGATTTTGACAATTTAAAATAATTGATTTTCAAAATACAAAAAAATTTGTTTTCTCAAATAATTGACATTTTATTTGAAGAATTATTATTTTGTAATTAATCTAATTATTTCGAGATGATAATAGTGAAAGCTCTTAAATTAATTTGTATTAATTCATCATATAGTCAAATTGGTCAATCGAATTCAATTTTACTATATTTAATTGGCCAAAATTACAATCGAATTGGCCAATTTCTAAATCAAATACCCTTATCCCTTGAACCCATTTTTCAGCCTTCATAATAGACTAAATTTGGCCCAAACCAGTTCAAAACCCAACCCAAATATCCCTCAAACCCGGCCCATTCCCTTTTCAGCCAACATTTACACTATACATATAATATAATACATTGTACTTTTCTCCTCATTTCCCACACACACGTACATTTCCCCCCTTTCCATCATCTTCTTCTTCGCGAGAACCTGATGAACAACTCAACCCAGAAAAATTCCAAATCAACCCGATGATCCCCTCAACAATTCGTACATACGTGTCTTCTTCGCAACGTTTCTTAGAAAAATTCTCAAAAAGCACTCCTTTAGGGTGAGACCAATTTCTACGATTTCACTCGATTTCGAAGACTTCTTGAGAAATTAGAAGTCTTGAAGGGTGAGGAAAGGTGTAGATCTAGCTCACTGGTGGCGAGAGGTCCTCTTCAAACTCATCATCGTCCCAAGTTTCGCTGCTTCAGGAAAGGTAACGCTCTCGTCTCATTCTTCTCCACCTCGTTCAAGTCTCACACACTGTATTCGAATGTAAATATTGAAGTTATATCGAAATCTTCAGTTTGCATTTTGTTTGTTGACTGGAAACCCCTGTTGTGATAAGTCGATGCTATGGGTTGTTGTTATTGACCTTATTAGGTTGTAGTCGGTTTCAAAGCTTTAAAATGATGCATCTTTACCACTTCATGATTTGAAAATTAGCTCTTCGATGCGAGTCTTAGTTTTTGCTGAAAATAGCTTCAAATGGTGAGTATTTGCTGTAAAGATTCGTCTCCACTTCTATCTCTACTTTAGCCTTTCTTTTGAAGTCTTGGTTACTGCATCTTTGATCTAGTTTCCATAAAGTGCGTCTTTTCTAAGATTATATTGTTAATTTTGATGTGTCTTGTCAGTTTTCAGTCCCATCCTCACGTCAGTCTAGTTTATGATACCCCTGTTAAGTTTAGATTAGGAAATATGCACGTATGGTACTGTATTGGTTGAGGATGTTGTTGTTGTCGTCGTTTTTATTCACTGTTTTATTCAAAAACATGTTGGAATGTTCAAATTTAGCCTATTAATTCATCTTGATAAGGGTTCTGGTTTCTTAAGACGCTGGCTATTTGCTTTAAAGTGAATATAATCTTCCTATTATGCTATTGAGGTCGTTTTAGTTTCGCTTCGGCTTAGTGCTTCTCAGAATCTGAATGTTTTGGTCATGAATAACATGCATATGCCATTTAGAAATGCATAAAGTGTGGTTGTGTTCTCTGTCTCTATTCTTTTAGTTTTGAAATCTATCTTTAAGCTGTTGTGATGTTATTCTTGCTGGTGTCATGAAGTCTGTTTGGCTTACATCTGCTGATTTCTTTCTATTCTGTTGCTACACATTATTTATAACCTATCTGGGGTCACTAGATAAGAGTTTTGATAGGTCTGTTGACCTCTGCTCATGTTTTGTTATGTTGAAATAAATTCATTTCTTAAAATAGCATACTGTATTTTTCAGATTTCCTTGGTTGTTTATCCCTTTCCTCGTTTGAAAATTCACTCTCACCCCATCATTATTTCTTTGTTTCCATCTAATATTTTCAAGCTTCAAGGTGTTAAGTTGCTATTTTGTTGTCCTGTTCTAGTTTCTTTCTAAGTTGTGTCTGCTTTAATGGATTGACTATTGATTTTAGTATGAATTTGATCACTGGCTGCGTAGTTTGCTGAGCTAAAGTGTTGTTATATGACAATCTAAGTTTGAATCTCCATTTATTGAATTGTCTATTTTGTATTTTGATGACTACATTTCAGTTGGGTTTTCTCTGGAAAGGTCTTTCTTTACTCTATGTGTCTAATCTAATCGTTTTCTCATCAATCTTTTAACTACTGCTTACTTTCTTCATGGTTATTGTTTTGAGGTTAAAACTCATTGCTCTTACATATTTGCTTTCATCTGTTTTCATTCTTGAACAAGTATGTGACTTGCTCCAACCACTTGTGCTCCATTTCGAGTTTAGTTGCTCCAGTATGGCTGCTCCCTTGATCTGTTTTAGTCAATAATGCTTGAAATTTGGAGTTATGTCCTATTTCAAGCTTACTGATGTAATTTGTTTATCTTTGTTTTGGGAGGTTTGGGACTTAGTTTATTTAGGATTCAAGCTTTGCTTAGTCTAAACCTGTTTTCCTGGTTAAAAATCAAAATGATGTAAATGTTTCCTGCATTGTTGAATTTTTCTTTTCATTCTGTTATGTTGCATATCATCACCTCCTATGATTGTGCTTATACTCTGTCACTCTATCAACAGTTGATTATGGCACTCATTATTTTCTTTCTTTTTTTCTATGTGAATCTTCCATGAGCCCACTGGATTCATCCTTGCATTTTATCATGGGCCACTTGGGCTCAACTTCCTTTTTGAGTCGACTTCGGATCAACTTTGGAGATAATCAGCTCTGGTAGTAGGAAGCAGTTTATACAGGTCAATGGAAGCTGAAATACAGGATTTTGAAGATCAAAATCAGTGTGTATACATTGATATATACTGATATATAGTATATACAGCAGGGATATGGGCTAAAAGCCCACTTTAGCAGGCAGGCAACGGCTGGGGAAAAATGCCATACAGGTTTTGAAGGCCGAAATCAGTTTATATACACTGATATACACAGTTTATACACTAAGTGTACACCACAGCAGTACAAGGAAATGGACCAAACCCAAGGAGCAGCAGCTTATCAAAATTTAAAAGGGCTAGGCAGGCCCAAATATGTAGAAATTAGGACAGGTTACTATTTGGGCCTGCCATGCCCGTTCCTTTATTTTAATTCCTTCTTTTGTATTTATTATATTATTTGTGGTACATGTTATTTTGTTTACTAACTCTAACATTGCTTTGTATTATTATTTGTTATTAATCTAATCATTTTTCCAACATGTCTTTATTTATGTTAATTTTTAGCTTAGTGATTTTCTTAGTGTCAGAACTATTTCTACAATTTATTTTGGTAAAACTTTTGCATATTTGGTCTAAGTATTAGTCATTTTTTTTGTTTGAATTAGTCACTTTTCAAACTTAGTTAACTCATTTTTAAACTTAGTCAATTCTTTCAAACTTAGTCAATTTCTTGCGAACTTAGTCAATTTTTTTTAAATTTAGTCAATCCATTTAAAGTTAGTCAACTTCCTAATCGTTGGTCAACTGCAAGTTAGTGGCCATTTTGAGTGACTAATTTCTTCTCAAAATGAAAATCGAACCCTTAACCATCTCTCGAAAATTTTAAAAATTTTCTGTTAGGTTTTAAAATTTAATTTAGGTTTCTTAATTTTCCTTAAAATTAAGTGGGGACTCTGTTTAATTTCGAGAATTTGATTTATACTTAAACTAATTGAGTAATAAATCACATTTTCGAAATCAAAGTCATCTTTTTATTTTTTTCAAAGTAACAACAGTGATGAATGAAAATCGACTGAATTTATTGAAATTGTTGTAGAAAAATCATTTAGTTGCTTCATAAGTCCCAATAATTGAAGTACTTGACCTTAAGATGTTATAGTAATTTAAATTAAGGTAGCAATCTAAGAAATTAAAAGTACAACAACTTAAGCATTTGCTTAAGAATTGCTGAACATAATTTTAGCAAGTGGACAACATTCAACAACAATTGTTACATTAGCTTAAATTTTTTTTAGCAACTATGATATTTGATTTAACAATTGTTATAGTTGCTGAACAAAATTCTCAGCAAGTGAGTTGTATGATTTAATAATTGTTGAAATTGTTGAGAAACTTTTTATCAAACTATTGAGTAATTTAGCAGCTATACTTTTAATTTCTTAAATTGCTATGTTAAGTTGTCGTAATAACTTCAATTATTGATGCATCCTTAATCATTTGCATTTACTGTAGTATGCCTTTTATTTTATTGAAGAATTAGTTATGCTAATTTAGTTTTATTTCATCTATGTAGATAAAATGGCTCGAACAAAAAGAACAAATGTTTCAAGCAAATCTGTTCGTAAATCTAGCAGACTTGATCCATAATCCCAAGTAAAAGCAGAAACAATAGCGGAAGATGTCGCAATATTATATGAGGATGAGGGAGTCTCAACTCCTAGATAAACAAACGAAGGGTTTGAGGCTCAACAACAATTAACAAGGGATAAAGCTGGTTCTGCTTCAAAACAAGAAGAAGAAAAAGAAGAAAATGTATGTGACGAAGCTGATTCAGCTTCAAAATAAGCCAGCAAATCAGACAATGTCCCTTCCACTGCTGATTTCCCTCCTAATAGTCCTCCTTCAACAGATGTTGCTGTTAAAATTATTTAAATTTTCAAACTATGATTTACAGACATACTTGGACAATCACGAAGTTGATTTAAAAGGTAATATTATTATTCGATCTAGTATGGAAAAATCTTTTGTTAAATTTAGAAAGGTTCTGGTGGCACAAAAGTTGAAAAAATATTTTCGATCTACTATATTTGGGAAGTATTTAAACATATTTGAAGAAAAAGTTTCAAAATTTCCTATGAGCTTAGTATATCAACTTCTTCGGCAAAGAATTATTGGTGATGACAAAAAAGCCATTTGAATAAATTATTGTGGCATGCCAGTTTGTTTCGGCATGAAAGAATTTGCAATCATGACAGGATTAAAGTGTCATCATACTCTTAGTATTGTTGATCTGTTATAGAAGTCATTAAAGAGTTCTGATCCTAAGATTTTTGAAAGGTACAAGAAATTGCGTGAGTTAACCGCAAAAAGTCTCAAAGAGAAGGATTTGATTGCCCTTCTAAACTCCAAGAAGGTTGAGAAATATTGCTATAAGTCATTGTACTTAGTTTGGTTCGTGTATACTATTCTTTGTGCATGCAATCAAAGCACAAATATTCTGGCTGACTGAATTAACCTTAGCACTGATCGTAAAGCATTTCGTACCTATTCATGGGGCCATGAAAGCTTCAAACTCAATATTGAATATCTGTTGAAGGAATTGAACCCAACAGGAAAAGCAACCAATCATTTTGACTTTTCTTGGCTTTCATGGTAAACTTTGTTCAATATTTTTTCATTTTTATTAATGTTTGATTCATTGTTTTGATCTGTGAAGATATTATTTCATATAGGCTTGGGAATTTGAAGCTATTCCTCAACTTCGGCATTTGTTTAAACATTTATCAAATGAAAAAATTTGCCCAAGAATGCTTAGATAGCTGAATGCAAGGAAAAATAATTCAGTTAAAATTGATGATTTATTTGATTCCCCGGCTGACTCGGTAAGACTTCTCATTCTCATTTTGTATTATATACAACAATTATTTTGCTAGAATATGTCTAATCTCAATAATTATTATGCCTAGTCATC
Organism: Solanum clarkiae; assembly: GCA_011800125.2. NCBI lineage: Eukaryota > Viridiplantae > Streptophyta > Magnoliopsida > Solanales > Solanaceae > Solanum > Solanum clarkiae. The sequence continues at coordinate 15,964 of JAABOM020037524.1, forward strand.
CCAACAGTTGTTGTATAGTTGCTGAAATAATTTCTGCAATTATTATGCCTATCTTCAACAGTTGTTATAGCTATCATAATAGTTGCTAAATTATGCCTATCTTCAATATTTATTTTTTATGCATAGATTGTGTAACTGTGGATAGCTCCTTCAACCACTGAGATGGAGAAGAAATATATTGCTAAATTTGTTTCATTGGAAGAAGACAAGATAGATCCCAAACTTGAAAAGCTTCAAAAGGATTTAGTTGGAGCATTGGCTATTAAAAGGGATTTGTCTGTGATTGAAAAGGAGTTTGATACTTCAAGAGCTATTGACGAAGTTGTTGCTAGTGTTGTGAATGATGCTGCAACAATATTCAAAAATTATTTTTATATTGATGGTGATGCTGGTGATGTTGGTGCAATTGTTGGTGAAGGTATTGATTCTTCTGGTGTTGGTATTGGTGGTGGTACTATTGGTGATGATGTTAATGATGATGTTGGTGGAGATTCTAGGATTCTTTCAAGCACATGTAAAAATAGGTTTGAACAAATAACTTAGTTGACTGCCAAGGTGGTGACTCTAGAAACACATGTCATGACGCTGATGTCCAAAAGAAACTTAAAATCTCTCACTATTGTTAGTGTAAAAAGGAGAAAAACTTAGATTTCTAAGGCAATATCAGGTGCCAAAAAAGGGTAGTCAAAACTTAAAAAAGCTTCAATAGTAGGGTGGGTTGTTGAAAATTATCTGTTAGACCCCGTAATTATCTAAAAGGAGGTCAATTACTTATTTGGAAAAATTGTTGTGATTGAGGTGTATTTTAAATTTTACTAACTTATGGTGCGTGAGTATGGAATCAAGTGAATTTT
>JAABOM020037535.1:0-16816 GCA_011800125.2 Solanum clarkiae
TTATAAAATTTATTTTTTAATAAATTTTATATGATTACACAAATATTATACAAAAATCAATTTATATTTAAAAATTAGTATATTTTAATTAAATTAATGATAAAAACTAAAAATACAAGATTTATATGAATATCATGAAATGTAAATTTAACAAAAATATTAATACTATAAATATAATGTCATAGTAAAATTATTGAAATATTTGATAAAAACATAATTTATCTAATCTAACACAAAAAATAATAGCTTATAATGTAAAATGTCAACTCGATAATACTAATACAAATGAAACTAATAATGTAACATAAGTTATAAATAAAAAATAAAAAATTTAACATAACACTCTTCTGTCAAATTTCAACATAACATATATAAGTATGATTTAAAAGAAAAAAATATAAGTTTATCACTTTATTCAACTTTAATTTAAAAATTAGAATACTAATAGAATCATGTTAATAAATAAATATAATAATATTCTATGTGAAGATGGGACACCCGAAAATGTGACCACTTATTCACACAATGCTCATGGATCACCAACATCTGGAGAGATACAGAATTGGCTAGGAGAGAAGGTGCAGAATAACGGAGTAAAGAAGTTGTTGTTGAAGATCAAATACGAGAGAGAAAGCAAGCGATAACTGGTGCATATGAAGTTGTTATATACCACACACATGGATGACCAGGATTGCAATGATGTTCAAGAAGTTGAGGCAAGAAGAAGATCTTACTATACAGCAGGTGAAAAATATAATCAGAACAAGAGTACATTCAGCAATGATACAAAGCAAAGGCTAAAATGTACACAGTTAATTCAGAGGATATGTAGCAAAGTAGGAATGATGAGGGATCTTTTTTGAGTATAGTAATATCAATTTGTTGGTTACTAGGAAAAAACAACAATAATGTGATGTAACAGCTATTTTTATTTAGTAATGACAATATTTCACCCTCTTATTGCTAAAAATAAATAAATAAATAAATAAATAAAAATGATAATATGAAAAATTGCATGGAATCATATGAATGTTGAGAATGAGAAGGAAATAAAAAATAAATACTATAAAATAAAATATATTTTAAAAATACTAGAATAATTAAAATAAAAAGAATTTAAAATAATAGAAATAAAAAAATGTAAACCAAAATGAAAAAACTAGAAATAAAAGAATTTTTTTAAAGTAATCAACTTGTAACTATACCATGTAATTATCATCAATTTACACCTCCTCCAAAACCCTCCTCGCCCGTGAACTGAACAGTCTAATTACACCCTGAAAATTACATTTGTTTACATGCTGACCAAGTAATTACGTGACCAACCGAACAAGACAATGTAATTATACTCAATTACATCAAATGTCAATTACCAGTGTGACTTTCCAAATAGGCTCTTAATAAATATTTATACTTTATTTAATTTTTATCAAAGTGGAATACTTTACCCAAGTGGAATGCTGTGTGAGAAGATGTTTTTCAAATAAATGAGAAATTCTATTATACATATGGTTAAAGTGTGTTTTTCAAATGAATAAGTGATAATTTAGGTATAAAATTTCTACCTCAATAATTAGGTATGAAACTAATCTTGAAACCCCCCTCCCCCATCTTTCAATCTTACTCTTTTTTCCATTTTTTCTCTCTCCCTTCTTCCATTTTCTACTTCTTTCCTTCTCTCTTCCTTTATCTTCTTCTTTTTTTGTAATCGTTATTATTGTCGTTGTTGCTGATTCCATTGATATTGCCATCAACATCACCTTCTTTATCATATTTTTTTCTTTTTTCTATTTGTATGAACTCTTTTTCTTTGATTATGAAATTTTTTCTCCGAAAAATTAAATCATTGAAAAAAGTACAAATAACCCTTCTGTTGCAACAGATGACCATTCTACTACAACAATTGATTATTCTGCTACAACAAATGAGTTTCTATTGTTATAAGCCATGTATTGGTAAAGGTGGAAAGTGATGGTTATTGCATCAGTGACAGTGATGGTCGAGAAGGAGGAAAATATTTTTGTGGTGGAGGAGAAGGAGGAAGAGGAGGAAAAAAAGGAGGTGGTGGTGACAATGGAGGTAGCGGCAATAGAAGGAGAAAACGTGATGGTAGTGATAACTCTCAACTATACTTCATATGATTTGAAGTGTAAGCGGGCATCATACAACATAAACCCAACTCAAAGGTCGAGGTCGATCCCACATGGAACAATGTGATGACAATTAAAAAGATAAGGAATTACTAGCCACTAGTTTGAATCCAAATGAACAATATAATTATAGAAAGATATTAGTAACAACCTAGAACAATAACGTAAGGAAATTAGGACAAAGGTGTTTTCAAGAAAGGAATGGACAAGGGAAAATCAATCAATCTATGTGATCCATTACACTTAAGCTTCATACAATTTCAAATACTATGGGTAATATTATATATGCCTTGGAGGGTAAATTATCCACCTACTTCTCTCAAACATATACAAATATTTCTAAACTATTTCTCTCGAACCTAGCTAAGTGACTGTCACTACCCAAAAATGGGTGTGATGACATTTGTCTTCAACCTAGTACACAAGCCAGTCTAAACATGATATAGCAAAATCATGCGAAAGATAAAGCAGAAGAAACAGTCTAAATAAATATAAGGATAAGCATCAAAAGACGGGAACTATAGTCTTAAAACTAACCCTAAACTGGTGTCACACGCACAAGCTTCTACTACAACTGAATTCAAAGAAAAAATTTTTATATAAGTCTCAATGTCTTTTATTCTCAAATAAAACAAGAATGGTAAGTAAATAGAAGTCCGAAGAGTCAGTTAAAATGAATAAGATGCTAGCTCTTAGTCCATCTCAAGCTCGGTCCAAAATGAAAAAGAAGCATCAATTGAAACAACGCTCACAACTCACAGAGAAGTGTAGACGCAAGGGAAAGCACCAACCTAAACGGTACCTAGCAAGAAGATCTACACACAGGTAGAGAAAAAAGAATACAAGTACTCCTTCTACTCCAACTAAACCTCCAGAACCACAATCTGCACTCCGAAAGGCCAACATGCACAATATATCCACAATACAGGCATATAACATATCAACGGACGGATTCCAACAATTCACAATGCACAGAATTAACTATGATATCACACTTCATATAAATGTCCACATTAAAGCATTGAGTGGAATGAAATGGCGTGTAACGAAGTGGAAATGAAATAATATAATGTCAAGCAATCATGATTCATATCTATTCTACAATGCACATCTATTGATATGATTAGAATAGAAGCCATAGGGGCCATACATAAACCATGTATCAATCATCACTGTTGGAAGGGGGCTCCGCACTTGCCAAAAGAAACCTTGACCATACTCACATTCACCGAAAGAGACCTTAGTCATAATCATACTCATTATAAGAGACTTCGGCTGTTGGAAGAAACCTCAGTGATAATCACTAACCAGTATAGATGTCATATCAAAATATTAATATCATACTCAATCTAGCCACAATTATTTTTCATTGGCTTTTCATCAATAGTAGAACTCAATGAATACTCCATTTCAAAACAATAATAACTTTCAAATGAGCATGCAGTATGCAAAGAGTCCACACACTTCATATAATTAGTAATAAAAGTAATCAATCCCATCATTTCTTTTATGTTAGAACTATCATCAAGTGAGTCATTCAATAATAACATCACATCGTTTCTCAAGTCCATAATAATCACTTTATCATCATTGTTCAAAATTATTCATCAACTATTCAATATTTTCACTAGTAATCTTTTAATAATTTCATCATAGTATCAACATTATACAACACTTACATCAATATCGCATATATCATACCTCGATAGTCACTTTAATTTGATCATTAGCCTTTACCATTAATATTCATCTCGGAGATCACATAATAAATAAATTATCTCAATATAGGGATCGATATCATCAGCTAACATTTCATAATATTCATAATAATATCATTGATCATATACTAAATCACAAGTTAAGTTATCATATACCATTATATAGCCATTTCATTCCCTATCACATATACTAAGTCATTTCATGAGTAAGTCACCATTCTGAATATCCCATTACTGCCCAACACACAAGAAGGGAAATACATGATCCCAATAAACGCGACAAGATTTATGAATCTGCTTGTCTCGCTAAAGTGAAGAAAACAATCTAATAATACAGCTTTCCCCTTCCAATTCGTACCCGAACAATACAATCTATTCAAATAATAATTCACAATCACATTTCCACTATAGTGACACAAAAATCATGAAGTTTGGAAAAAAGAAAAAATGGTCCAATGATCCCATATCCAAAAATTGGGATAAAATATGAAAGCACTATACGAAAATGTTCCTTAAGACATTAGAAATTCATTAGAGAAAATCATTAGAAAATAGAGTTAAAATCAATTCATCATCATCATTTTCGTAAAACTTAAGTTCCTGATCAAAACCTCTAATTTTCTAATTCAAAAATCTCAATTTGATGTTAAAAACAAGAAATAATCAATGGATAATGAAGATTTTAGCTCAAAGTAACTTACCCAACGGAGTTCCCATGAAAAACCATTTGAGATTTTTCTAATTTTAACTCTCAAAGTCTAAAAATGAAGAAAATGGCTAAAACACATCATTTAAAAACTAAACACTGTTCAAACATCATTTATTCATTGTGGTCGTGGCTACTAACCCATATGATTGTGAAGGTCACATAGGTTTCACATCGTGACTGTGATCCAGAGTCCACGAACATGAAACACGAGGTCGGTTGCCTTATTGTTATCATGAGTACCTAGTCGCAAACGCAATGAGGCATCCACCAATGCTTCATGAACGCGAAGAATAAGAATGATACAAGATATCAACAATCATAAAAACTAGTAATGTTAGGGAATGTACCCTTGGAATTCATTCGGAACCGTACACACACAAACTATGTATACATCCTTACTAAAATCAATGTTCTGGACTCAATGAAACCGTCAAAAATCAAATTCGAGGTCTCCTTGACACTGAACATGATAAGCCACAACGAAACTAATTTGAGGCACTCAAAATACTAAAATACTATTAGAACACCCAAATATTATTCAAAGGCTCATTCTATTAAAATCACCTCTAGGACCAATAAACGGTAAGAATTCCTATTCGAGCACCCAAACTCAAAATGTTGGCCAAAGTCAAACTTTAACTAAATTTTCATTTTTGGACTTCAAATCTATATAAGAACTTCAAATATGATTCCAACAACTCTCTTAAATGAATTTCCACATTCTGGAACTGATGAAATTTCGTTTTAAGACTCGAATCTCCAAATGACTCCAAAACTCAAATTTAAGCAACTTAAACCTTTCAAACTCTATTTTTTTAAGAAAAAAACCTGACTTTTCATATAATTTTCAAAAAACAATTTTTAAAACCAATAAAATGGAACTCAAGGCAACTATCGAGAGGGGTAAAATGATAAAAAAAAATACACAAAATGACCTTGAAAATCATTACATCATGTGTCACTAAAACAATGTTCGTCCTCTTATAGGATCTGGGGGTCTGCAATAATTAAAATCAGGATTCAACTACTCAATATCTAGTCAAAAAATTGGGAAAGATGTTAGGGATTTGAAAATATTAGAATCGATTGACTAGCTAGGTCTTAACATTTGACTAATTGAGTTAATAATAAGTGAATAGGTTAGGTTGCCTGTAAGTGATATTCAATTATCATACACGAGTATTTCATATGATTTAATTACGACATCATACGCGAACCATTGATATGCTGTCAAAATACAATCTATTAGATACTTAAAATTTAGGATTTTGCATGTTCTAATTGCGATTTTGTGGATTTTATATTTTTTTGTGTTTAGATTTGCAGGAAGACAGGTTGTCCATGATTTGGGGAAAATTGAAGAAGATTGCTAATGTTTGGTGATTTACGAGACCCTCTACAAATTGTAGAACATTCTATGAGTTGTAGAGGAAGTCTTATGACAAATTTTAGTGAAGGATGAAATTTGAAAGTCAGCTCAATGAGACCAGCATACGAGTCATAGAGCGTTCTACGAGTTGTATTGATCAATTTCGTGAATATTTCCAGTAAGGGACAAGTTGATGAAGCTGAAACCTATGAACATGCTTTACAAGTCATAGATTAGTGTACAAGTCATGAAGTTATGTTGAAGAAGAGAAGTCCAGAATCCAACAAGCTGACTATGAGATCCCGACGACGCCTCGTAGATCACATTACGAGTCGTAAAGACCTTTCGTGGAGCCCATTGTCCAGTTTTTCTATTTTATTTAGGACTTAATTGTAATTACTATAAAAAGTTCTTTTAGGTTATTGTACAAGAGAGGACGTCATTATTCAGTACTTTTAGAGTTTGCATTTGAAGAACTTAATACTTGAGAGAGAAGACAATGGGAAAACACTTGTGGGTAAATTTGATTTTGAAGCTTGTGATTCTAATTCATCTTGGATTTGCTTGATATTAATTCAATGGGGTAAGTTTTTAGTTATGTTTTCTCAATTCATAATTTCTTCATCTGCCTATAGCATGAGTAGCTAAATCCACAACTAGGGTTTTGGGAACCATGAAGAACTAACTTAGTAAACCTGGGTAATTTGCAATTCCCAGAATGGGCATATGCATGTATTGATCAATTCTCTTCATTTTGCATGTTTTCTAATGATGACCAATATTAGAACCCGCATAGTATTACTGAGTGGACCAAGGTAGTAATAAATAGGAAAAGAGATTGATTAATAGGATTCGATGATGTGTTCTCATCTAATCAACCGAACTGAACCAAGGGGAGGTTGACTGGGACTTATAGATAATGGGTTTTATTGCATACTATGGAGATGGGCTAAGTCACATAGTGAAATTCCGCTCTCAACTTTGACCAATAGGCTTGGTGAACATAAATTACCATCCTACATGTTATACACTAGTCAAGAGTTGGATTATCCGATGATACTAAGTTGGGGAATCATGGGGAACACAATACCATAGTTGCTCTCTATTATTGATTGTCTCTTGTGATAGTTAGTTTAGTTTACTTTCTTATTGATTATTGCAAACCCCCTTCCATTCCCCCCCCCCCCAATTTTGTGAGAATTGAGTTGGTTAACTACTTGAATTGCTTATTGGTGGATTTGTCTTGAGTTTACGTATTCCCTTGGGTTCGACCCTAACCTTGGCTAGATTTTATATCTTGACAATGACTGCTTTATCTTCTAACATAGAGGTGTAACTTGGGAGGCATCGAAGATTTTGGTGTCGTTGCCAGGGAATATGGCCAGACTTAGTTGAATTCACTAGTAATAGTAATTGGAGTGTTAATCCTTAGTTCCCTTTGTTTATTTTTGTTTTTGTTTTTGTTTCTTTACAGGGTATATGAGTAGTGTATGCCCATTACTAGGTGTCAAGGCAATTCTTAACTTCATTTGATCCAGAGATCCAACGAATTGTAAGAAGAATGGCCTAAGAAAATGCCAATAATGCGGTTAATGCAGCTTTGAATCGGGGTAATAATGATGATGATAGGAATGAGAACCCACCTCCTTTGGAGGATATTTCACACCTCTGGAGTTCAATGTCAATGCTTACCAGTGGAAGCAGTGCAGGTTGAACCCCATGGATATGGATGTGATGAGAGTTATTATGTTGCCACCATACCGCAGACATAAAATTCATAGTCTTTAATAGGTTACTTTAGATGCTGCACAACCGTGAATTATTTGCGGGCTTACCATCAGAGGATCCACATAGCCATTTGCACAATGTGGCATTTATTTGTAAAAGTGTGATGGGAACACAAAATCTGTCTATGGATATTGTGGGACTTCATGTCTTCCCATTGTCTCTCACAAGTAATGCTATATTATGGTTATCTGAGCTCCTGCAGAGTTCAATCACTAGTTGGGCAGATTTGCAGAAGGCCTTTTTGGAGAGGTACTTCCCTAGATCGAAGAAGCTCAAGTTGAAGGATCAGATCAATGACTTTTAGCAACTTCCTGGTGATTCGATAAGCACTACTTGGGAGAGGTTTACTAAATGTCTAAGGACTGTCCTTGACCACAAGATAGTTGATGATGCCTTAGTTGACATCTTGTACCGTGCCCTTGATGAGAACAGTCAGGCTTGTGCTGACACTATCATGGGGGCATGTTTCTAGATCAACCATTTGCAAAGATTGTTGAGTGTATAGAGCAAGTGGTCAAGACAAATCGTGCATGGGGAAGCGGGATAAAACTTCCATGAAGAGTTTATGTGTTATCAGTGTGGGTTCCGAGCGAGCCAAAATTAATGAAGAGATTATGTAACAACTTGCTCATCTTGGCACAAGCATGGATGTGGTGTTCAAACAAAATCAAGAAAGAGAGAATATAATGGTTCACCAACCTCCACGTGCACCCATTTATAAGGAACCATACTACGAGGAAGACCCGCGCTTTGTGAATGATCAGATGGGGGGTTCCCGGACCAACGCCAAAGGGTCCAATCATGACTATTGACGCCAAGGTCAAGGAAAGCAAGGTCGCAACTATGATAGGGATGGAGCTTTCAGAGACAACTAGGGTGGTTACTATGATAGGAACAGGGGTCCAGACACTGATTGTGGTCACATAGAAGGTTTTAGAAATGGTCATTATGTGCCACTGCACAACCACGACATAGGTACAGGCAACTCTAGAATTGAGGAGATGTTAGATCGCTTGTTGAAGAAGGTTGAGACACAAGATGAAACTCTAAGGGGCATGAAATCAGATATTTCAAGCATAAATAAGAAAATAGAGTCTCATTTTGTGGCTACTAAATAGCTTGAAAAACAATTTGGTCAAGTGTTAACTCAGTTGAATCAGCTTTAGAAGGGTACATTGCCTAGTAATATAATGCAGAATCCTAACATTGAGGAGCAATGTATGGTGGTTACTACTAGAGGTGGCAAGAGCACTATTGATCTCATATGCCGGTTGATGAGGAAGATGTTCGTGAGGAGATAGTTGCAACAAAGGATGTGGATGAAGGAGATGATCATGGTAAGAATAGGGTGAGTGAAGCAGCTAAAGCGCCATAGAAGTTTAAGCCCATCCCTAGGCCTCCTCCTCTTTTCCCTCAAATAATCAAAAAGAGGGAGGAGGAAAGCAAGTTCAAAAACTTTCTCTCTATGCTTAAGCAACTATCTATCGACATATCTCTCATTGAGGCTTTGCAGAAAATGATGGGTTATGCCAAGTATATGAAGGACTTGATCACCAAAAAGCGCACTATGAGTCAGGAGCTTTCTCAAATGCTTCAACATTGCAGTGTTATTACTACGAAGTTCTTAGCTTAGAAGCATGAGGATCGAGGTGCTTTCACTACACCTTGTACAATAGGTGATGTGGACTTCGCAAGGACACTATGTGATTTAGGTGCGAGTACCAATTTGATGCCCCTTATGGTCTACAAGAAACTTGAATTGGGAGCCCCTACTCCTACTAGCATGCGGTTGTTAATGGCGGATCAAAAGGTGAAGAAGCATGTGGGGATACTCTATGATATGTTGGTTAAAGTGGAGAAATTCATATTCCCTATAGATTTTGTAATTCTTGATTATGAGGTTGACTTCGACGTCCCACTCATCTTTGGAAGACCATTCCTAGCCACTGGGCGAGCTCTAGTGGATATGGAAATTGGTCAACTCGAGTTTAGATTGAATGACGAAGAAGTTATCTTTGGCATCCGTCAGTCCATGAAGCATCCAGATGAGCTCAAGAGTGAAGTTCAGGCAATTGGTAAAGTCTGAGTAACCAATTTGCCTAATTCATGCCACGATAATAAATCTGGTGCTACTCGGGAGGCAATCGAAGGTTTTTGATGTTATTGCATAGTTATAGGTTTATTTTTAGTTTTTGGATTCATAGGTAGTTGTTTTGTTTTGTTTTCCTTGCAATTTCTGACATTGGGTTGGTTGCATATTGGGTAATTGTGTATTTCATGAAGATTATGCAGGTGCAGGACTAAGTCAGTAAATTTGGCTAACAAAAGCATCAGGTCAAGTTTCTATGACTGGGTCTATGAGTAATAGAGTAGTCTACGACTCGTGCCCCATCTCGTAAAAAATTCCAACAAGTAGAAAAATTATGCACTCCAATCTATGAGCCAACTTTACAATTAGTAGATTAAACTACGAGTTATGAAATGTGGTTCGTTGACCTCAAGTAAGTTCTTAAAATTTTGCTAAGTCTTGAGGGTTCTAGGAAACCATAACTTAAGAGTCATAGATTCATCTACAACTCGTAATTAGGGTTTCGTAAACCCAGACCCAGTAATTTAATCAGCTGACCCGGTTAAAGTATATAAATTGGGCTCAAATTATTTTGACCCTTATTTGATCTAAATTTACAAAACCTATCCAAGCTTTCTCTTTCTTTCTTATTTCCTACCACCGGCACTCAATTTTCCAGCAAGATTTTCGACTACCCTAGGATTTGTGCTTATTCACCACCTCTCTTATCTTCAAGTTAATCTCCACTTTTAGTAAGTTCTTGGTTTAATTTTGATCCTTAACTTGCCTTGTTCTTATTTGATTGGTTTATTAATTATGATGGGTTTGGTGTTTAGACGTGTAACCTTTAGGTGAATTTGACTTGTGATTATATGAAATAGGGTTGCCCTTGGTTTAATTGATCAATTAAATCCAGAATTAGGTATTGTGGACTTGTGATTGTTAGTTGTTGTACCCATTGAATCAACCACCTTGGTTGTTATTGAATGATGTTAAATGGTTTGTCCTTGATAAATTGACGGGTGTTAGCACGGGTACATGATTTTGTGTAAGTACAATAGGAATGGTCGGAACCATAGGTATATTTATGTTTAATTATTTTTGATGGGTGAATACGTGTTGAAATTGTTAGGGTTAGGGTTGTATGATTGAAATCGTGTGAATACTTTTATTCTTTCTTCGATGCTAGTAGATTTAATTGTTGAAAATGTCTTTTGGGTTCCATGTGATAGACTTAGAAACTCAGGTGACTGAGATTTCTGGTCCATGAGTGTCTTTTACGACCCGCAGAGCAATCTACGAGTTGTAATTACCCCTCGTCCAGAATTACAGAAACTTGATGTTTCTGAGTTTCCATCAAACGAGACCTTCTACGAGTCATAGATCAATTTATGACTCGTAGATAGGTCTTGTAGCTCCCTGCCTGTCTTTAATTATTCACTGAGTTCTTTATGACCCCAGTCTATAACTCATAAGTCACTTTACGAGTCGTACCTGGTCTCATAGACTTTTCCAGTGACAAAAATTATTCTAAATCACTGCTCTATAAGAGCACTTTATGACTCGTAGTGCTCACTACGACTCGTAAAGGAGCTTTTGTAGAGCCTTTTTGCAACTGACTCAGATAACTTTTGGCATACCATTTCTAGATTCTCAGGGTTTACCATGATACTTTTGTGTCTATGTTTCAGTATTATGGCCCCAAAAGGTAGACGTGCTGAGATTGAGGCTCTGAGGAGAAAGCTCAGGGATGAGCCTTCAGATGATGAGCATTCCAGTGAGGAGCAGTCCCCTCAGCCGAGTAGCTCATTAGAGATACTTGATGCCCGGCTAGACCCAGCAGCTTTTATACTATAGACCAGAGGAGGCAATAGTCCTTCCCAATCTGAAAAGGAAGGTAATGATGACAATGGGAGCGACATGCCATAGATGACTCCATCAGGTGAGGAGTCTAGTTTTGAGGAGGGCTCCGAGGACATAAGAGATGCTAAGTCCTCCGCAGCACCATCTTCATCATCAACACTGAATGCCCATGCTAACTGGTGGTGCATTGAGGGCATAGATGAGATCTTCAGAGAGAGCATGCAGCCCAAAAAGTAGGGCAAGCCGACCTGTTCTATCTATGAGGAGCCCAGGGTGATAGCAAATAGACTTAGTCGTGTCCCCGATTTATAAGACACGATGACTCATTATGGGCTCATTTAGGTGACAGAGTCTCTTGGTCAGTACTCCCCAATTTTAGTGAGGGATCTCTACGCATCCTACGTAGCCACCATCTAGCATTCTTTTCCAAGGGGAAGAAACCTCTCACTCAGCTCAGGTTGATAGAGACACAAGTAAGAAGTCGGCGGGTCGACATTTCAGAGGAGACCATTTGCCTATGTTTTTTGGTCCTGAGTATTGTGCCCCTAGATCTACAACAGAGTTTGACTACAGGTTGGGGAAGGCTAGGAACTCGTTGGTTATGAAGGATTCTAAGTATCAGACCAAACTTTTGAGATATATAGCCAGTCATACTGCAGAATAGGGTCCGAACCCTGGTTGGGTCACTACCCACACGGAGCCTATCGTCAAGGCTTTGCTCAGCTTCCCTGCAAAGTTTTAGTGGGCTATTGTTCGTCCCCGCATCTAGTGACTCTTGCAGATAATACTTTGACATCGGAGCAGGCGGTTTGGTTGCCAGTATCTTAGTTGGCTATGACATAATTAGGTCCTCCTCATCGCTGAGTAAATACATGAGGCTGCATTGAAGAGGGCCACCTCTATCTTATTCTGTGTTTGATCTGCAGACTCTATATAGAGTCTCGGGTGGAGATTTTACATTATCTGGATCAGTTGGTAAAGGCCCAGCACACTTTGGAGCCCAACCTGATCAAGGCTGATGAGAACCCAATGGCACTCCGGCGAGCACAACCTCCACCTCCGCAAGAGATGCTCACCCAGCGCCACTGCCTGAGGGTTCTAAGAGAAACACCACCATTGTTACTACTATTATGGAGGAAAGGCCCCCGTAGCATGGTGCAGTAGATAAGATGGGTCTCGCTATTACTGCTACCCCACCAGAGGCCTCTACTTCACAACCTCCTACAGCGGGTATGGACTATGTGTCCACCGCTTCTATTTAGGCCATGGTGCGGAGATTATCACATGTTGAGTCCCTGTTTACTCAGCTCTTTCAATATATTAGGCCATGGGTCCGGCAGGCTATTTCAGACTCAGAGGATCGAAGTCGAGAATTCACTATTTCTACTATTCAAGATCGTATTCCTGCGGTGGATGCCCGCATCGATGTCTTTGAGGGGAGAGTTCAGAAGAGATTGGCCGAGGCGCGGGCTTCAAATTTGCCAGCGCTGCAGTCGGAGATCCAGCAGCTCTAGGCTGTTATGATAGTGTCACTAGCAGTACCAGTTACACTACCAGAGACAATATCTCTAGTGCCTATATTGGATTTATTTGCCTCTAAGAAGCCTACAGAGACTTCCCTTGGGAAGAGACCTTGCACGGATGAGGATCCGCAGGCCAGACGTGTACGTGCAAGGAGAGTAGAGGAGGATAATCTCGAGCGTGCTTTGAGGGAGTCGACGTGTGAAACAGAGATCAAACAAGCTCGAGAGGAGAATCAATTGAGGGGTATTGGCCCCTTTGGACAGAGTACCATTGGTGAGGAGACTACCCCGCAGGGAGAGGGTGGCTAGACTCAGCCACAGACTGACACTTAGGCCCCTAGGTATGGTTTTTGATCCCTTATATTCTGGTTTTACTTGATTTTGTGCATTGGGTACAATACACATCTTTTTTGATGAGGTATGGATAGTTATAAGCCTCAGTGAAGTCGGAGTAGCTTATGGTCCATAACTACCCTAATTTTTTATCCTGAGGTTTTCTTGCATGTGTTCTTTTTCCTCATGAATATTTAATTTTTGTTGAACTGACACGTTAGGATGTTTAGATAATATGCGTAGCATATAGTACTAATACGTATGGCATATAGCATGTTTTTATGTTTTGTTTTGAAAAATAGTACCCACCAAAATTTTTTATTAGTATTTAGATGTCAACCATGCATGTCTAGGTGTTTGGCAATATTTGTTATGATAAGTGAGGGTAACTTGAGATAAGAAGCATGATTTGTGAGTTTTTTGTTGATAATGTATGCAATGCTGTGGGGTGTGAGCTTATTTTGCTAGATTCATGTATTTTGTGCTAATTCAGAACTTGCGTTGTTACTCTAAGTTAATTGAATGGATTAGGAAAGGATCTTAGGCCTTTGTTCTTAAAGAGTCCACTTTAGCCTAAAATAACGAACCAAATGATGATATATCCCTTGTTCCAAATATTTGAGTCTTACATGTACCAATTCTTTCAAAACACCTAATTAGCCTAGCCTTATCTTGTGAAAAATACTAAAATTGGCCCTAGTCTTTCCTTGAGCATTGTGAACCTTGACTGAGGCAAAAAGCCTAAGTTGAGGGTGGCTACCAAAAGTGGCCCTGGTTTGGAAAAGATATATTGTGCACTTCAATACAGGCTAAAAGCCTAAGTTGAGGGTGACTGGTATAAGGGTAAAAGCACAAAAATAAGGAGGAGAGTTAGGAATGGGGAGAAAGAGAAGAAAAATCATGTACCGAGTACAAGAAAAAGTAAAGATGTCTTAGATTGAACTATAAAGCAAAAAGAAGCATAAAAACAAGACAAAAAAGCTGAAAAATGAGAAGAAAGCACCCGAAAAAACTTGAATAAGGAAAAAGGGAGAATAAGGTGAAAATAATAGTATTGGTGATGCAAGAGAGTAGAAAAATGCATTTTCAAAGAGATTCATTAGTCACTATTTTCCTAAAATACAACACCAAAGCCTCCTGAGCCTATGTTACAAGCCTAGAAAGTCCAAAAGTGATCCTAGTTCAGTTAGTTGAAGGTCTGAGTCATGAGTATAGGGGCAAGCCTATTGTATTAGTCATTATGCATGAATATCTTTGTGAGAGTGAGTGTTTTTCCATAGTCCCAAGGTTAAAACATGAAATCATCATTGAGTGTCAATGAAGGGACTTCTTTCTGTGGGGGCACTTGCAGTGCATTGCTAGCATTTGACTTGTTCAATGATTGTGAACTGTTGATAGCCCCTTGCTTGTCATAGTTTGTTGTCACATGCACTAGTTTGCATTAATTTGCTAAATAGTTATCTGATCCTGTTTTAAAAAGCTGGTGTGGGTATCTCAGTTTAAGATGTATATGATGTATGCCATTGAGTTGAGTTGTGTGTGTTACTGTATTGTCTATATATATTGAGTCATCGTTTAAGGATAAGCAACAATTTTAAGTTAAGGGTGTTGATGTGTTGTCAAAATACAACACATTAGATACTTAAAACTTATGATTTTGTGTGTTCTTAATGCGATATGTGTGGGTTTTATGTGCTTTTGTGTTTAGATTTGTAGGAAGATAGATTGGCCATGATTTGGGGCAAAATTGCAGAAGATTATTAGTTTTTGGTGATTTACGAGACTCTCTACGAATCATAGAGCAATCTACGAGTCATAGAGGCAGTTTCTTGACAAATTCCAATGAAGAATGAAATCTAAAGGTCAGGTCAATGAGACCAGCATACGAGTCGTAAAGTATTCTACGAGTCGTATTGATGGGTTTTGTGAAGATTTCCAGTGAGGGACAAGTTGATGAAGCTGAAACCTATAAACATGCATTATGAGTCATAGATTAGTATACGAGTCGTGAAGTTGTGTCATAGAAGAGAAGTCCACAAGCTCAGGAGCTGACTACGAGACCTCGACTACGACTCATAGATTATATTACGAGTCGTAGAGACCTTCCGTGGAGTCCGCCGACTAATTTTTATATTTATTTAGGATTTAATTATAATTACTATAAATATTTCTTTTAGGTTATTGTACAAGAGAGGACGTCATTATTCAGTACTTTAAGGTTTGTACTTGGAGAGCCCAATACTTGAGAGAGAAGATAGTGAGAAAACACTTGAGGATAAATTTGATCTTGAAGCTTGCGATTCTCATTCTTCTTAGATTGGCTTGATCTTAATTCATTTGGGTAAGTGTTTAGTTATGTTTTCTCAATTCATAATTTCTTCATCTACCCATAGCATGAGTAGCTAAATTCACAACTAGGGTTTTGGGAATCATGAAGAACTAACTTAGTAAACCCGGGTAATTTGCAATTCTTGGAATGAGTATATGTATGTATTAATCAAGTATCTTCGTTTTGCATGTTTTCTAATGGTGGCCAACATTAGAACCCGCCTATGTTACTGACTGGAACGGTAGTAATAAATAGGAAAAGAGATTGATTAACAGGATTCAATGACATGTTCTCGTCTAATCAACCGAACTAGGCCAAGGGGAGGTTGACCGGGACTTATAGGTAATGGGTTGTATTGCACAATACCGAGATGGTCCAACTTACATAGTGAAATTCCCCTCTCACCTTTGACCAGTGGACTTGGTGAACTTAAATTACCATCCTGCATGGTATACACTAGTCAAGAGTTGGATTATCCGGTGATACTAAGTTGGGGAATCATGGGAAACACGATACCCTAGTTGCTCTCTATTATTGATTGTTTCTTGTGATAGTTAGTTTAGTTTACTTTCTTATTGATTATTACAAACCCCCGTCCCCTCTCCCCCCCCCCCTTGAGGAATTGAGTTGGTTAACTACTTGAATTGTTTGTTGGTGAATTTGTCTTGAGTTTACATATTCCATTAGGTTAGACCCTAACCTTGGTTAGGTTTTATATCTTGACAATAATCGATTTATCCTCTAAAATAGAGGTGTAATTTGGGCAACATCAACCATCGAGGACATGATTGGCCTAAGAAGTCTGAGCAAAACCCCTAAAATCTTAGCCATTGAATCCATAGTTATGGACTTCAACTGAAACCCTAGAAGGTTTATAGCTATTACATCCATTACATACTCCAATCACTCCGGTTAAAGCAATAATTAGAGATATAAATTAAACCCTCAGTTTGAAACCTTGAAATT
>JAABOM020037553.1:0-16811 GCA_011800125.2 Solanum clarkiae
AGCATGACTCAATATGGGTGATCATGGATAGTATGACTAAATCAGCCCACTTCTTGGCAGTCAACACCACTAACACTACAGAAGAGTATCCTAAGTTACATATTCTTGAGATAGTGAGGTTACATGGGGTTTCCTTGTCTATCATCTCAGAAAGAGGAGCTCAATTCACCTCCTTATTGTGGAGATCTTTCCAGAAGGGATTGTGTACGAAGGTAAATTTTAGTGCAGCCTTTCATCCGCAGACAGATAGTTAGGCCGAGCGCACCATTCAGACTTTAGAGGATATGTTGAGATCTGGTGTTCTTGACTTCAAGGGAAATTGGGATGATCATCTGCCACTGATCGAATTTGCGTATAACAATAGTTATCAAGCAAGCATTCAGATAGCCCCTTATGAAGCTTTGTATGGGAGAAGATGTAGATCACCGATTGGGTGGTTTGAGGTCGGTGAAGAGGAGTTAATTGGGCCTGATTTTTTCCACCAATACATGGAGAAGGTAAAGTTTATTAGAGAGAGGTTGAAGGCAGCACAAAGTTACCAAAAGTCTTACATGGATGTGAGAATAAGGGACTTAGAATTCAAGGTAGATGATTAGGTGTGCTTGAAAGTGTCATCCATGAAAGGAGTCATGAGGTTCGATAAGAAGGGGAAGTTGAGTCCATGCTATATTGGTCCCTATCAAATTTTAAGGAGGATTGGGAAGGTTGCCTCATAAAATAGAATTGCCTTCTGAGTTATATGGGATCCATCCAGTATTCTATGTATCGATGTTGAAGAAATATTTGGGAGATCCTGTGTTGGCAATCCCCATTGAGAGCACGGGAGTAAAGGATATCTTGTCGTAAAGGAGATTCCAGTCCAAATCCTTGACCGTCAAGTTTGTAAGCTAAGAATAAGGAGGTAGCCTCCGTCAAAGTCCTGTGGAGGAACCAATTCATTGACGAAGCTACATGGGAAACTGAGGACGCTATGAGAACCAAATACCCGCAACTCTTCGTGTGAAATGATGATGACACCGAATGTAATATTTCTATCCTTAGCTTAACTGTTGTTTCCATTCTTGAGTTAATGTGCCTATTCACGAGTTTGAGTGGAGTTTATGGAGGTTGACGAAGAGGTTAGGGTTCGAGTTGTCGAGTGAGTATTGCGAGAAGTCTTGAGTCAACTCGTGCTTTATTACCACATCTACTCATCATTCGAGGATGAATGATCCTACTAGGGAGATAATGTAATGCCTGGTAAAATTAACAAAATTCCCCTAGAATGGAATAAGCATATAATGTGTCTTCCCAAGTTCGAATGAAAAATCTGAGAATAAATTTGCGATCAACATAAAAAACTGGGTGGGAGAGTGGTCTCAACCCGATTTCAGAGCAACTAGATTGAAAAATCATTTTTCAATCCGAAAACCAAGATAGTGAGGCTATGTGATGGGGACACGATGCACCCTGGCCGCATACCTGCACTTATACTTTTTTACCATTTTTCGACAGGGGTTGAATTTCCAAAAATACACAGGTGTGCGACAGGTCCCCCGACCTATTTAACCAAAGTTTAAAATTTTAAATCTTTTGAGGGCATTCTAGATTTTTCTCCACTTTTTTTTGACTTAAACCACGACCAATACAAGTCATTTTTGGCCTAAAATAGTTTCAAAAACCTATTCTAAAGCCCCTTATGCTAAGACTAAGTGGAAATCTTAAGCGAAGAAGAGCAGACAGAGCTAGGGATCAAAGGATTGAGGCTAATTCTTGATGAATTGATTGTCAAACTCTATACCAGGTATGTAAGGCTATCTAAAGTGTTGGACTTACTCATCCGTACGCCCCATCTTTAACTTGAGTCGAGATTTTATTGAGTATTAATTGCATTCTTTAAAACTTATGATTCATAAATCTTGTAATTCTTGTATAAGAATGAGTTTCTTGAAATTATTTAAGTTAAGTCATGAGTTGCACCATTGTTACCTTAATTATAAAAGTATTTCACATGATTGAGGCATGAACCCTAAATATAAGCATTTTTCCTTGCTTACTGATTAAGTGAAATTGTGAACCCAATGTGTCAAACTAAGTAAGGTGATCCTCAGAAGTACGTTTTCTTTCTTCATGTATGTCTTAATGCTTTATGTGTGCATATAATGAATATCTATCATGTCGTATATGCTGAGCATGCTAACATGATGTCACTTGACTATAATTTGTGAGAGTCTTGCATGATGTGGAGTAGAGTCTTGAGTTGCATTGCATGGACGACAGTCCTGTGTTATTGAGTTGTTGACAAATTGAGTTGAGCTACTGAGAACTGAGTTGAGCTTATTTTTATGAGCATAATTTAGTCTTGAAAGTAGTATTAAGCACCGAGTTGGGTGAATAGAGTCACCCCAGAACTACATAGACAGCATAGGATGGTCGCACAAGATAATTCTGGTGGCCCAAGTCCCTATAAAGGGACACTCTCTTAGGATCCGAGAGAGAGAGAGAGGTAGATGTTGACGCGCCCTTTTCCATAACAAGTTAAGGATAGGAGAGGCAATGATGCCATATTAGTTGTACATCACCAAAACTCATGGTGGTGTGAGTAATATCGGTTACAGATACTTCTAAGCAATACTTGAGTTTAGCATATCATGCTTTTTGAATTGAGTTGCATTTAAACACTAAGTCTATTTTCAAAAGCATGATTTTAAACTTAAAACGTGCATGATTTATTTGAGTTGAGGTATGAGATGAAGAGTTGAGTTTTGAGCTGAGTTATTGATTGGTTTAAGCCTTATCTGTTTATTTTTAGCCCGTTTATATACCAGTACATTCTATGTACAGACGCCATTTGGTGCGGCATCATTCCATGATGTAGATATGAGAGATAGAGGACTTCCGCAGATGCACCATTGAGGTTCAGAGTTCTGAGATCCAGAGAATGGTGAGTCCCCCTTACTCTTCAGAGGGGGATGTTTTTATTTTATTCAGTTCTTTATTTATTGAGTTGGGTAGCCATGGCCTGTCATGGTACCTTCTAGATGATTAGATCAGAGGCTTTATGGACTTAGAGTGGAGTATTTATTGAGTATTTCATCTTCACTCTTGAACTATTCTAAGAAAACTATTTATAATAATTCTGCCTTTTATTTAATGTTACTATTGAGTATTATTCTGCTGTTGAGTAAGAGGTGACGATGAGACTGAGTAGTTTGCTCGAGGCTTAGCAATAGTCTTTGAGTGCTAGTTATGTCTAGGGTACCTTCCCAGGGCATGATATAGACTTTAGGATAGATTTCCTTCAAGATACCTAGCCTATATCAATTCCACCGTATAGAATGGCTCCAACAGAATTGAAAGAGTTAAAAGAGCAGCTAAAGGATCTTCTAGAAAAAGGTTCACTAGACCTAGTGTCTCTCTATTGGGTGCTCTAGTCCTATTCGTGCATAAAAAGGATGGTTCCCTTAAAATGTGCATAGACTACCATCAGTTAAACAAGGTCACTATAAAGAACAAGTATGCCCTCCCCAAAATTGAGGACCTGTTTGACCAGCTTCAGGGTGCCACTTGCTTCTCTAAAACAGATCTCAGATCCAGCTATCATCAGTTGAAAGTCAGAGACAGTGATATCCTAAAGATAGCGGACACAATGAATTTTTGGTCATGTCATTTGGCCTGACCAATGCCCCTGTAGTTTTCATGGACCTCATGAATCGAGTATTAAAGTAGTATCTAGATATGTTTGTCATAGTGTTCATTGATGACATCCTAATCTAATCCAATAATGAGGAGGAACATGCTGACCATATTAGGATTGTCCTCCAGACCCTTAAAGACCATAAGTTGTATGCCAAGCTTTTCAAATATGAATTGTGGTTAGCATCTGTGTCATTCCTGGGCCATATTGTATTGGGAGAAGGTATTTAAGTGGATTCCCAAAAAATTGAGGCAGTGAAGAACTGGCCAAGGCCCACAACTCTAATAGAGATTAGAAGTTTCTAGGATTTGGCTGGTTATTACAAGCGCTTTATAGAAGGTTTCTCATCTATATCAACTCCCTTGACCAAGTTATCTGAATAAGGTGTTGGATGGTTTTAGCAATGTAGGCCAGTACGTTGTATCATCACGAACCTTATAGTGATGGTTGTTGGTTAGAGAAACTCCCCAAGTTACGGTATACAATATTTTCAGATACATACAGAGTTACATCTATTTATGAATGAAATCATATTATTTTGCTATAATGCTTTAATTATGTTTTAACTTAATTCTGCTTTAAATGAGTGATTTGAGAATTTTGTCTTGAACTTTCTGTTTTGGCTGTTTTACATACTCGTACATTCCACGTACTTACATCCTTTGGGCCTGCATCATTTTACGATGCAGATGCAGGTGATTGAGCTCCCTAGTAGGCATACCTCGGGTCATTCAGCATTTCTACTTAGCCAGTGCTGAGTCCTCTTTGCAGCCAGGGTCGTGGACATTATTTCCTCCATGTTTCAGTTGCTTTTGTTTAGTCTAGGTAGTCATGGATTATGATAGTACCTATACCTTAGTCATGACTAGTAGAGGCTTCATAGACTGATAGCCAATGTTTTAGTGTCTCTTTCAGATTATCAATTTCTTAGTTCTCTTGATTCATTTTAATTTCAAACATGAATTCGTTAGTAGTGTTTACTTCTAGCCTCTTGTTATGGTTTAAGTCTTTCGCTGAGCAAAGTAGTTAGGCCAAGTGGTTCCTTAGGGACCAAAAATGGTTTTGGAGTGCCGTCCACGTCCAAGATATAGACTCAGGGTGTGAAAACTATCAAGATGAATTGTCTTGATTATGTATTCCGAAAGTTGTGCTCTTAACTCAATTATTTTGCACAAACAATTTTGTGAATGCCAAACTTCATGTTGAAAATAAATGCACATATGATCATCTTATTGATGCATCTATTTCACATATCACATGATGGTGAACAGGCCCATATTAAACTTTTATACTTTCAGAATTTAGGGGATTCAGTTCCAACATTAGTTGATCTAATCAACTTATCATGAGAACAAGCAATCTTGAAGAATATCTTATTTCTTCAATATATGTCTAATGAGTAAACTTCAAGTTTATCATGACATGTGCCTTTTGTTATAGGGCCTGTTTAGAAAGACCCCACGTAATTGGGAATTAGTGTTAGTACACTTTTTGGCATGTTTTGTAGACCAAGTAATTACTTGATATGAGTGGAATTGGGTGTAATTAAAGTAGCGTAACACTACTTAAACTCTTCAATTCCTATAGAGGGGCTAGGAATTGGGTGTAATTACATGATGTGACATTAAATATTTTTTATCTTTCCTTTTTAAATATATTTTTTATGTGGAATATGAAAATGCAATCTTTTTTTTTATTTGAACATTTTCATTTATAGCAACATTATAAGGTTCTCGAGTAAAATCTTTTTTTAAAATTTTTTTCGTATTTTAATGCCTTGATAAATTATTTTATGTGTTTAATATTTGTGTTTTTTTTAATTAATTTTTGAGAATAATTTTTTAAAAATTTCTGGTAATACTAATAAATTAGATCTTGTGTAGCCTACAAACAAAATAAAAAAAAGTAAGTAATAGTATTATTTATTTAAAATCTAATTTGTTAAATTAACTGTATAATTACATTTGTACAACCAAATAAAACAATGAGAATTACACTGTAATTACACTTTAATAAACAAACAAAGCAGTGGAATTACCAGGGTGTGTAATTACAGGGTGTGATATTACTACCCTGGTAATTACACAAATTTCAATTACCAGGTGACTTTCCAAACCGGCCCATAGTGAAATTTTAATTTACTATTACATGAATAAATTTCAGATTTTCTACTTGGGGAGTAAATTCAACTCTATTTCTTCTCAACTACTCTGCTTCTCGTAGAGGCATGCGATGATCCTTTTTAAATCAGTAAAAACATTTGGCATCTGATTTGCAATTTTCGCATGTGAATAATCTTTTGTACTTCTTGCTCACAAATAAAAACATGTGGATCAAAATGAGACATGTCCACAAAATTTCTCTTTTGATATTATTATCTTCTCCCCATAATTTTGGAGAAAATGTCTCATCAAACCAGCAATCTGCAAATCGAGCATTAAACATATCTCCAGTTAATGGTTCAAGATAGCGTATAACGGAGGGTGATTCAGACCTAACATGTATTCCTAATCTTCTTTGGAATCTCATTTTTGTGGAATGTGGTGGTGCCACAGACACATATACAACACATCAAATTTTTTTAGATGAGATATATTAGGTTCTTGACCCAAAATTAATTGCAATGGAGAATGTTTATGATAATTTGTCGGTCTGAGATGAATAAGTGTTGCAACATGCAAAATTACATGTCCCCATACAGAAGTGGGCAACCTAGATTTCATAAGCAATGATCTTGCTATCAATTGCAAGTATTTAATTAATGACTTGGCAAAGCTATTTTGAGTATGAACATGAGCAACGGGATGTTCAACTCTTATCCCAATTGTAACACCCGTTAAAATTATAAAAATACCCTTAGAATGGAGATGTGCGCATAATGCATCTTTCAAAGATTGGATGGGAAATTCGAGGCCAGATTTGCGATTAGCATGGAAAATCAAGTCAGAAAATGGTCTCAACCCGATTTAAGAGCAATCGGATCGAAAAATAATTTTCACAAAATTGACCAGAAATAGTGAGGGTTCACTAAAAGGTCATAACGCGGACCTATCACGGACCCAAAATAGTGAGGGTACGCAACAACTCTACGACGCGGTCCCACACTTACATGTTTTCACAATTTTTCAACGGGATTGAATTTTCAAAATTTCACAAGTACGCGACAGGTCCACGTCACGGACGTGTTATCCGGAACTGTTCCACCAAAGTTTAAAATTTTAAATCTTTTGAGGGGCATTCCGGACTTTTCCCAGCCCCTCCTAAACTTGAAACACGACCCCATTTAGGTCATTTTGATGAGTAAATAGGGCCATAAATCTCATTCTAAGTCCTTCTTCACCAAAGTTTGTAAGTTAGGGCTTGAGGAAGAAAAGAAAGAAGAACGTAAGATTAGAGAATTGTTGACGAGTGATTTGAAGAGCTTTATTCCAGGTATGTAAAGTTAAACGAAAGCATGAGATTGTTCTCTCATGTGCCCCATAGATGGTCCTAAATGAGAGTTGAAGGTTCTTGAATCTACATGCATGAATATTGATTATTTTCTTGAAAAAAAATTATACTTTTTTACATGTATTTTCATATGTTGATGATCATCATAGACTTGCTTTCTTGAATTGAATATTTTCTTGAGATATTGATAAATCCTTTATGTTAATGGTTAAGAGCATGCATGAAAGAAGATAGGGATTGTGTCTAGAGCCTTGATTGAGAATGTGATTGTGATTGTGATTGAGAATGAGATGTGAGAATAGTGATGAGTTGATAAAACTTGATAGTACCATAAGTTTCCATAAATGAACTCTAATGATTTTTCTATTTGATTGTTTCCTAATGATTGTTCTAAGCCTTGAGTTATTGATTGAGATGTCGATTGATGAGATGATTAGAGTCTTTATGACACTGATTGAAACATTGTGCCTCCGTGAGGCTGATTGAGATGATTGGATTGAGATAGTTTGATTGGATGGATTGTTTTATGAGCCTTGAGTTATGAGAGGAGTATCGGGCACCGAAAGAGTAAGAGTTAAACCTACTCGCACTCGTCAAACTACATAGCCAAACATAGGTGACGATCCCGACCATCACATCATATTATGTTGAGGTCCTCTTTGATTAGAAGTCCCTGAAATCAATAGAGGACTTAAAAATTTGCTGACTCCATTTGGACTTGTCCATGTGGTTTCGATTTGTTCTGTACCTGGAAAGTACAGAGCGGCTGTGGCAACATCAACATAATTATTATAGAATCACTGGCTCATAAGTGATTGTCGTCGGATAAGACAAACTCCGAGAAAGTTCCTACCTTGAGTACTCTTAGTCGAGATGAGATGAGATGCGATGAGATATGATGAGACGAGTTGAGTTGAGTTCTTTTTAGATGAGTCTCTCTGAGATGAGTGAAATTTGATTGATGAGTTGATTAGTTGATGGTCACTTGTCTACTCTTTATTCTTTCTTTAGATAGACATTTGATATGTTGGTTGATTTCTATATTGAGTGGATATTGTCTCTATATTATTTTACGTGTTTCAGTTTGACTCAGCTATTTTACATACCAACACATTCCAAGTACTGATGTCTCCTTTTGGACTGCGTCGTATTATGATGTAGACACGCAGAGGTTATCAATAGGTGAATCATTAAGGATCTTCGAGCATTCAACAGATTGGTGAGCCTCCCCTATTTCGGAGGATTCATTACATTATTTTCAACAAGCTTTAGAGTTAGAGTTACTTATCTTTTTATTTTGATTGAGGTAGCTATTGGTCCGTCATTAGCACCACTTGATAGTGATAGAGGCTTCATAGACTAGAGTCAGATGTTGAGGTAGGAACTTGTGAGCTAGTTTCTTTCTACTAGCCTTTCATTATATTATTATTTGAGTCTGGATGATTAGATGTGTCCATTTATCCCTTATGTCTTCCACTGATTCGTAGAATATGAAAATGGACAAATGTGATGAGGTCAAGTGGTTCATTTGGAGACTAGCAATAGTCTCTGGGTATCTTCCATGTCTTGGTTCCCCTCCCAGGGCGTGACAAACTTACTATCAGAGCACGAGTTCAAGTGTCCTAGGGAGTCTATGAAGCCGTGTCTAGTAGTCTTGTTTATGGGTGTATTATCGACCACACTTGATAAACAAGAGGCTATAGGATATTAGGAATTGTTTCCCATCATTCATGTTTTAAATCGTGCTATAGAGTTATACTCTATGAAAGTTCTATTCTAATTCGTGCTTTGCGCACTGCAGAATTGTGATCATGCCTCCCAGAAGAGCCGTGAGAGGTAGAGGACGTCCCGTCAGACAAAATGTCAATCCACCTGAGCCTCAAGGACATGAGGTGTCCTAGAATAAGCTGTCCCTATTGCGCAGCCCTTGTAAGATGAGGTGTCTAATGCTGAGCTTCGCCAGGCTATACAAACTCTAGCCCAGGAAGTTACAACACCTACTGTGAGATAAGGAGTGGCCCGACAGGATGCCCATGACACTTCTAGAGTCTGGGAATTCTTAAGGATGAATCCGCCTGAGTTCATAGGATCTGCATACACAAAGGATCCTGAGAACTACGTGGAGCAGATTCAAAATGTGTTCCAAGTGATGCATGTGGCCGATGCTGACAGAGTGGAGCTGGCTGATTATCAACAAAAAGGGGATGGCTAGACTGTGGTACGACCAGTGGAAGAAGGGTAGAGGGGAACATGCCCCCGTGATGACTTGGACTTTGTTTGAGGAAGCTTTCTTGGGGCGTTTCTTCCCAAGGGAGAGAAGAGACGCGAATGTAAGAGAGTTCTTAAACTTAAAATAGGGATCTATGACTGTACACATGTATGGGCTGAAGTTCACACAATTATTCTACTATGCTCCAGATATGGTTGCTGATATGAAGGGGAGGATGGGGATGTACATTGATAGGTTTAATAGAGGGACAAAGAGAGATGGGAGGGGAGCCATGCTCGTGAGTGACATGGATATTAGGAGATTGATGACTTTTGTGCAATAAGCTGATGTGGAGAGGCAACATGATAGGGAAGAGTTCAAAAGCAAGAAAGCTAAGACATCCAGCCATGAGGTTGGGAAGACAAATCAATTTCCAACACCATCATCTGCTAGTGCACCTGCAACTAGAGTAAAAAATGATCAGAAGTCCCAGAATGTTGGAGCTCATGGGTCTCAGTCCCAAGCTAGTGTAGCTCAAGGTTCAATGGGTAAGCCAACGTATGGCAGGTCTGGTAAACTGCACTTGGGTAGATGTCCTGAGGGGAGTGATATATGCTACAAGTGTGGACAAGGGGGTCACTATCAGAGACATTACCCAAGGTGGACTGAACGGGCTCAATCTTATGCACCAGCCCCGCTAGCTAAAGGCAATCAGAGAGGCACCACTTCAGGCACAAGTGGAGCTACAAACCATTTGTATGCCATGGGAAATTGACATGATCAGGAGAACTCCCAGATGTTATGACGGGTAGGATTCTTGTATTTTCTATTGATTGTTATGTGTTGATTGATCCTAGCGCCATATTATCTTTTGTAACTCCTTATGTGGCCAGTAGATTTGATAGAACCCTGAAAGTCTTCTTGAACCCTTTGATGTTTCTACTTGAGTGGGTGAGTCTATTCGAGCTGAGAGCGTCTATAGAGCTTGTGTGGTGTCCATCCATCATAGGGACACTATTATTGATCTTATTGAGTTAGATATGACTGATTTCAATTTGATCCTTGACATTGATTGGCTCCACGCCTGTTATGCCTCCATTGATTGTAGAGCCCGAATCATTAAGTTCTAATTTCCAAATGAACCAGTTCTAGAGTGGAAGGGTGATTCCGTAGCACCTAAAGGGAAGTTTATCTCATATCTTAGAGCTAGAAAGATTATTGCAAAAGGGTGTATTTACCACATCGTGAGAGTTAAATCTGATGATGTTGACTCCCCAACTCTTGAGTTAGTTCCAATCGTGAATGCGTTTCCAGAAGTGTTTCCTGAGGATCTGCCCGGAGTCCCTCCTGATAGGGAGATTGATTTGGGGATTGATGTTCTTCTTGATACCCAGCCTATCTCAATTCCACCTTATAGGATGGCCCCGGCTGAACTGAAAGAATTGAAGGAGCAGTTAAAAGATTTGTCAGAGAAGGCCTTTATAAGGTCGAGTGTTTCTCCTTGGGTGCCCCTTTCCTACTCGTGCGAAAGACAAATAGGTCTCTCAAAATATGTATTGGTTATAGGCAACTGAACAAGGTCACCATAAAGAAAAGCATCCTCTCCCAAGGATAGATGACTTGTTTGACCAACTTCAGGGTGCCTTTTGTTTCTCAAAGATAGACCTCCGATCCGATTACCATCAGTTGAAAGTGAGGGAATATGACATTCCAAAGACAACCTTTAGGATTAGATATGTCCATTTTGAGTTCTTGATCATGTCCTTTGGGTTGATGAATACACCTGCAACCTTTATGGATTTGATGAATAGAGTGTTCAGACAGTATCTGGGTGTGTTCATGATTGTGTTTATTGATGATATTTTGGTGTATTCAAGAGATGAAGAGGAGCACACAAAACACCTCAGAATCATCCTTCAAACACTTAAGGACCATAAGTTGTATGCAAAGTTTTCGAAATGTCAATTCTAACTTAAATCTGTGGCTTTTCTAGGCGATATTATCTCTGGTGATGGTATTTGAGTGGATGATCAAAAGATTAAAGCAGTTAAGAATTGGCCCAGACTAACCTCTCCAATTGACATAAGGAGTTTCTTGGGGTTGGCAGGCTACTACTACCGATTTGTTGAGGGCTTTCCTTCTTTATCCGCACCATTAAAAAAGTTGACTCAGAAAAAGGTCAAGTTTCAGTGGCCCGACGAGTGTGAGAAGAGTTTTCAAGAGTTAAAGACTAGACTGACTACTACACCAGTCCTAACCTTGCCTGATGGAATAGAAGATCTTGTGATCTATTACGATGCTTCGAGAGTTGTATCGGGATGTGTGTTGATGCAGAGAGAGAAAGTGATAGCCTATGCTTCCAGAAACTTAAGATTCATGAGAGGAATTATCCGACCCATGATCTTGAGTTGGCGGCGGTGGTATTCACACTCAAATTCTGGCACCACTACTTGTATGGAGTGCATGTGGATGTGTTCACTGACTACAAGAGCTTGAAGTATGTCATGAGGTAGAAAGAGCTCAACCTGCGATAGAGAAGATATTTAGAGTTGATTTAGGATTATGACATGAGCATTCTCTATCATCCAGGTAAAGCTAACGTTGTTGCTAACTCTCTTAGCAAGTTGTCAATGGATACCACAATCCATATGGAGAAAGGAAAGGAGCTAGCTAAAGAAGTGCATCGGTTAGATCGATTAGGAGTCCAACTTCAGGAGAATGATGAGGGAGGAGTTAATGCCCAGAATGGGTCTGCTTCATCTTTGGTGACAGAGGTGAAAGAAAATAAAGGCCGAGATCCTATCCTACTCCAATTGAAGGAGGCCATCCACAAACAGAAAATGATGGTCTTCTCCAAAGGGGGAGATGGGGGTATTGAGGTACCTAAGTAGATTGTACGTCCCATATATTGACGGTATACGAAATAGAATTAGCCTAAAGCTCATAGCACTAGGTATCCCATTCATCCTGGCTCTACCAAAATGTGCCACAACTTGAGAGAAGTCTATTGGTAGAGTGTAATGAAGTGGGATATCGCTGAATTTGTTTCTAGGTGCCCGAACTGTTAGCAAGTGAAAGTTGAGCACCAAAGGCCGTGTGGATTAGCTCAAAACTTTGAGATTCCAGAATGGAAGTGGGAGATAATTAATATAGACTTCATTATTGGTCTATCGAGGTCTCGAAAGAAACATGATTCAATATAGGTGAATGTGGATAGGATGACTTAGTCGGTTCACTTCTTAGCAGTTAAGACAACTAACACTATGGAGGAGTACGCCAAGATGTACATCCAAGAGATTGTGAGGTTTCATGGGGTTCCCCTATCTATCATCTTGGATAGAGGAGATCAATTTACCTCCCAATTCTGGAGATCATTTCAGAAAAGATTGGTTAAGAAGGTAACTTTGAGTACAACTTTCCATCCATAGACTGATGGCCAGGCAAAGCGTACAATTCAGATGTTAGAAGATATATTAAGAGCCTGCATCCTTGACTTCAAGGGAAATTAGGATGATCACCTATCGTTAATTAAGTTTGCATATAACAATAGTTATCATGCAGATATTCAGATGGATCCCTATGAAGCTTTATATGGGAGGAGATGTAGATTACCAATTGGGTGGTTCGAGGTTGGAGAAGCGGAGTTGATTGGGCCTGACCTTGTCCATCAAGCAATGGAGAAGGGTAAGATCATTAGAGAGCGATTGAAGACTGCGCAAAGTCGCCAGAAATCCTACACCGACGTGAAACCAATTACACCCAATTGAAATAGTACGATACATTTATCTTTTCAAAGTAAACATCTGATAGGAATAGCATGGCATACTTAACCTTTCAAAGTAAACATCCCAGATGGTAGAGTCTCGTGCCGATAACGTGTTATGAAAGTATAAAATAATGCAAAGAATAAAGTACGAGAGAAGAGAGAGAATTTCTTATTTCTCTTAATAATATTAAGGTGTATATTACAATAAAGGAAACCCTTATATTTATAGGAAAACTACTGACTTGGTCTCGAAGTAAGAAACTGAATTGATCTTCAAGTAGGATTCCTAATTGTTAAAGAAATCTATATAATAGATATTTACTACAAATCAAATATATTTATAATATTTGCCCTTTTTTTTTGGACCTCTAAAACCTTCTTTTGCCGATTATTTAAAAGGCTTTTTTGACTATTTTTTTATCAAGTCTATTTTAGTTGAAAAAAGTTTCTCCATGTCATGACCCAAACCTAGGGTCTAGGAGTGATATGGCAATTGGGAACACAAGGATCTCCAATGAGTCTCATAGCATCCATTCACACATCATCGGTTCGGAAGCACATACAGAATCATAAACACATAATCCTAAGGGGCATAAAAGTAGGACTCATGCTATGGGGTAATTTAGGACTTAGGATCCTTTCAACATCACATAGAAACAATTCATCGACTTGCAACTACTCACATAACACAACAATAGTGTTTAGATAATCATCGTCATAGTAAATCCCCCAAACATAACAATAAGCATACAATCGTCAAATAGTCTAAAAAACGTCCAACAATGTCTCTAATCATGAGATAGGTCGGGGGCCAAGACACACCCCGGGGTCACCCTCAAGTAAATAAGAAAATAATAACACAGGTAGAAGGATGGTGGATCGTGCTTGGAGGATAGGACTCATCACTACAAGTAAACTTGAAAACCTTAGATAGTCGATGTACGGTGGATGATCCAAGCCTTCGATCCCTACATGGTGATATCATATAGCCCAGAGTATGCATTAATACATTTGACTATACTAAGTATGTGGGATACAATGCATATGAATTATCAAAACCTGTATACAATATTAGATAACAAGGGCACATAATATAGAAAGAGATAAATATATAAGAAGGTATCTAAATATAACAAGATGCTACGAAATCCATGATGCATGAATACAAAAGTACTTCATATATATATGAGGGTGGGACAATAACCGACATGAGACTTAGTGAGCTATGCATTAGAACCCCGTTGTTTCCCCACAACAAATAAGAGGTGATCCACTTGCCAAAGGTAGATCTTTAACATACTTTCCCCTTGGGGAATAAACATAATCCTATTTAGATACATAGTTCAAGGAAAGGAGTATGGACCATTGGGGATAGTCCATGCCGATATCCAATCCATTGATTCTAGGTCATCATCCTATTAGAATGCATATATATATATATACACACACACACGCGCTTGTAAAAGAGGCATAAGACTTTAAATCATTTATACGCATTCTTAGGCATAAAGGTCAAATCACATTTTTTCATGATCATGCATCATAGGCAAAAGGACAAAATATTCTTCATGATATACTTTCATGCATATGGATAGCTCCTTTGGAGCACCTTCATGAGAGATGAGTATGGACCCTTGGGTATAGCCCACTCCGACTCAAACCTTAATTGATGCTCCCATAAACATATTGGTGTAAACACCCATAAATTGCTCAAAGCGCCATAGTCTTAGACATATATGTGATTACATTCTTTTCATAACCATAACTATATCAAAACAATTCCATAAAGCATAATTTGGCTTAACCCACTTCATAATTTCTAAAAAAATCTTGTGAACATGAATGCATATCCTATGAATAATGAGGGGATGGCATGAGTAATTTAAGATTCAACCTAAATCAACATTTTAAAATGAAATTCAATTGGAAACATAATAAAATCCACATTTAAAATCATAATATAATCACCCATGCATAAACAAACTTAAAAAGCGACATGCATACTCATAATTTCGTAAACCTCATGTAAATCATCATATAATACTTTGGATCATGTTAAAATCATCAAATAAATACTACCCATGCATCAATAGAATTTTAGGAATCATAATATTCAAAACCTCAATTTAAAGTAAGTAAAATCCATGATATTACTTGAAAATAATTTGAGTCTCCTTGATTGAAGGAAAATCAAGGATCAAACCCATATAACTTCACCAAGATGAAGAAACCCCAAAGAGTTTGAAGAAAATTTGAGTTCGCTAGCTTCCAAGTTGAAATCTTCAAGAGTTCTTCTGTGCAAAGCTTTTTGAGAGAGTTTGAAATATGAAAAGTGATTTTTGAATGCTTGAAATAGGGTTGAGTCTTTAGATAGTCATTAGACGGTATAGGAGCCCCCAAAAGACCAATAGAAATAACTAAATTCACGAAAATGTCATTAATAAATCAAATAGAATTTTTGGCTGAAGTCCCTTCACTTGAGGTTATACGGCTCGTGTGGCACTCCACAATTTTTGTGAAGTGCCCGTGAACCAATACTTAGACAAGTTTCTGAAAGTTGTGACCTTGAACCAACACTTAGAGTTTTTTGGGCACACACACACTACACGGATGGCTTCACGGGCCGTGTGAAGTCACATTGTCCGTGTGACAAGTCGTATGCCAACACTTAGAGAATATTTCCCACTAGAAGTTACAAGACGGTGATTCCATACTTAGAATATTTTCACTCTGGAAGCTTCACGAAGGGCCTCACGGCACATCTCACATCACACGACTCATGTGACTTGGCGTGGCATGGCATGGAACTTAGCCAAAAAGCTTTCCCCACGCAGCATGTTAGGCCAGATGACTAGTCCCATGGCTAGTGGCAAGCCACATGGCTCATGGCATTGGTTGTACCCCCATACTTGGCTCCAACAAGTTCCAAAATACAATGTCAAGGCCAAGTGTGGTGCCACTAAGGGTTACACGGCCATTGCCAAGGCACACGACTCGTGTAGCCCTCCCTGGAATGATATTTGGTCTCAATTTTTCCGCAACGGTTTTTCTCAAGCTCCAATGACGTCGAACAACACACAGGTCATTACACTCCAACATAAGAAAATCTTTTCTATTTATTTATTATTACATTTATTATAGTCAATATTTAATATCATCATATCATATTTGAAGGAAAAGAGTAAAAAGATGATTTTGTCTAAAGAGGAATCTTTAATGTAGAGCAAAAAGTTCAAACAATATTTCTAAGGACTTTCACGCTTTTAATATAGTATAGAATAGATAGATATAGATAGATAAAATAACTATTATAACAGTTATTTATGACTACAAGTATCAACTGACAATAATTTTTCAAGTTCTTTCCATATGTAACTACAAGACAAAATTATAAAATGACTCCCTCTGTCCCATTTTATGTGGCACCCTTTGATTTGGCACGATGTTTAAGAAAAAAAGTAAGACTTTTGAAACTTGTGGTCTAAAATCATTCTGAGATATATTATGTCGTTGAGAATCATTTCATTAAGGGTAAAAGGGAAATTTTAAGTTTAAATTGTTTCCAATTAGAATAAGATGATTTTTTTAAACAAACCAAAAACAAAAGGGTGCCACATAAAATGGGACAGAGCGAGTATAAGATAATCCTGAACCAGGGACATATCTTAAGAAGGACTAAGTGGTATTATGTGATGCTGCTTTGTCGAAAA